>JAVJAQ010006078.1:0-27191 GCA_032362365.1 Zygogramma bicolorata | reverse complement strand
TGCTGCAATAGAGGCTGCCGATGTTTCATCACAATATGAGAAATTTTCGGATTTTTTGAATCATATGAAAGATGGAAGGCGGGAATATTCTGAGGCGGAGAAAAGAATTGTCGAATACAAAGCCCGAGAAACTGAACGCATTGCTAAAAAAGCACAATGTGATGTAGAAATTGAGGAATTGTATCGGCAAATTGAAGAAGCTGAACGTAAGAAGGCTGCTATCACTGCAGAGGAGGAAGAGGATAGAATGCATTCTCGAAAAGACTTGGTAACCATAGCAAAGTGGGGACCTCGTTTGCAGCAGTGGTATACAGATATAACTCGTGAACTACCACTTCCACCACAAAATCACTGATATCAGCACACAGTCACAAAAAATATTTCTGTGATGGTTGCTTAATGAATTTTAGTACTGAGAGGCATTTATCACAACATCAATTGAATGATTGTAACCATATTTCGACAACGACACCCACAACCAATTTGAGGGTTGATAAATTTGGGAAAAGTATACCCGAGAATATCTTGAAGTTTGAAAATATTGAGAAACAATTGAAAGTTCCATTTGTTGTATATGCTGATTTTGAAACTATTCTGAAACCAGTACATACAAATGAACCGAACCCTACTCACTCTTATACTAATCGAACTTATAAACACGAACCGTATGCTTTCTCATATCTCATAAAGTGTTCTTTCGATGATTCGATTTCAAACATGTTTTATATAGGGGTATTGATGCATGTAAAGTGAGCAGGGGTTGGGACACTTTAAACCACCCCCTCCACTTTTCCGTGACGTCACGGCGGCGGGTGGCGCGCGCTGGACCTCTCGCCGCTGAATTTCGGTTGTCGTCAACGTTGGCTTTGGTCACCTATGAGTCACTAGCTGAGGACCCGGCATCGGCTTTGACTGCAGCGCGGCCCGACTTCCTCAAGAGAACATGACAGTACGTATGGGAGCTTTACGGTATTCAGAGTTTTTCACGTTTCATGTGCAAATAGACAATAAGTTTCAAAAAGGCCGTCGCTGGCGCTGTGGAACATGACACGTCGCTACGCATCGGCGTGCCGCGCCCGAGCTGACGTCACCAAGACGAACTTGTTAAACATTTGCAAATCTTTCGAAACTTGAGAAAAATTCGGTCCACAACTGAACTTGTCAAATCAACAATTGAAGTCACAGTTTGAAAAAAGGCAATCATGTACTTCCGGGGTGTTTAAAAAAATTTCAATCTCCTTGAATTCGCTCCGGTTCTCCGATCCTCCGGACGGTGTCAAAAAACCATCTTGCTCAGTTGAGTTGCATGGATTTCTCTAGTGACGAACTTGTTAAACATTAACAAAAATCGGAGTGAAAATTACCAACTATGATCAACTATGAAACGATTCAACATATCAGAACATCCACCATTCGAATCTTGTGAAATTTTGTTTATATCTCAGACCAACTATGATCTTGAAGCGAATCATCATATCAGAACATTAGCAATCGAAAAGTAAACGTACGCTATACGTGCAGCAATTGTCGCAAAAATTCATGCGGTTGGAGCGCTTCCGAGAACCCCGTTGATCTCGAGCAGTTTTTTCTACTGGTGTTCGGCAAAAGGGTCGGCATGTCTTTGCAAACGTGGGGTGATTCAATCTGCGGGGAAACTGAATAGTGGAACTTTTTTCCTCAGGACACCCTCCTTTTTGCACAAAGGTCCCCTGTCGATAAGCCCAGGGCGGGGAAAGGGGGAGGTGGGGGGGGGGATAAGACTCTGAGCAAGTGTGGAGTGGTCAGTTTGTTGCTGGGAGTTGATCTGAACAGACATGGAAATGGAAGTCTTGATTCCTACTGACTATGTTGGATTTACCTTCTGCTCTAAAAACCTAAACAGCCAGGGATGGATGCGGTTCAAACCGGCAGGTGAAGTAACATTTGAAGATGTATGGGAAAGAATATAATCGGTCTTTCAGTCGAATTCTCCAGGCCTCGATACGGACACCTTTTGTTTGGAGATCACTAGTGTCAGACTTTCTGAGGGCCGTCAAAAAGATGGAGACTGAACGTCAATCTGTCATTCACTGTCCAGATATTGCAGAGGAAATATGTTGTGTGAAAGGTGCCACAAAGAAATATCGAAAAGTGTAAAACTATGTGATGATTGTTGTATAACTTCTGGAAAAAATGAAGGCAACTTACAATTATGGTCCTCCTATGAGGAATTCAAGAAATGGCAGTACAACTATGATCGAAGATCTGTTTTATGTGAAATTTGTGGAAAAGTAATGGGGCGCACCTCCATCTATAAACACATGAACAATACGCACAAGAAGTACGATTTCAAAGTTGTATTTGCATAAATTGTTATGTCAGGAAAATCAACGATGCATGTGTCACGGGGTTTTGAGTCTGAGCATCTTCATATCGACTGTAACAGGCACCCCAGAGACAGGTCAGGAGGGGCACAGGTGGGCGTGGCACAGTTTTGACACTAGATGACGACGAGAAAACTGAAGCGGTTCTAGTTTGAGGGATACGCCCCCAGTGATGAAGGGAGAAGAGGAAGGTTTCGACAGGTGTTTCTTCAATGGACACTTCTTCAGAGAGAGAGAGAGAGACTTATTTCAAAAATCGACGATGGGGCATTTGAAATTCTGGCCCAGTGAAGATTGAACGTTTGTTCACTAGACGAAAGCATTTGTCGAAATGTGTTACAATAAAAATTAATGAAAACAAGTTTTGTTTCATTTAGGAAAGTCGCTAACAAAATACCGGCTATATTATTTGTATGTCTGAGTCATGTATTTTGGGGACCGGCGCACACACACAAAACTCCTTAGGGAAAAAAGCATGATCTTTTCTATAAACACATGAACAATACGTACAAGAAGTACGATTTCAAAGTTGTATTTGCATAGATTGTGATGTCGTGGAAATCAACGATGCATGTGTCACTGGGTTTTGAGTCTCAGAATCTTCATGTTGACTGTCACAGTCAACCTGATTAAGGAAAAAAAATCATGTACTTCCGGGGTGTTGAAAAATTTCTTCGCTTCCGCAACTTCCGGACCTCCGAACGGTGTCAATATCAGCTAGAGAATCATAGTAATCACATCAGTATTGTTCAAGATGTTGACGGGTACGCTAGTCCTCGCTTTATTAACACTCTCATCATGTGAAAATGTTACAACTCTTATGGATATGTATAATTACCTGCAGCAATATGGATACATCGATAATAATACTAATACTTCTCTATTGGATATCGAGTCGGCTATAGTGGCGTTTCGGGAGAAATATAATCTACCTGTAGATGGTGAACTCAACAAGGAGACACTGGCTCTAGTTCGTCAGCCCAGATGTATGCAACCCGAGAATGCCTTCACCATTAGTTCAGCGCGTTGGAATAAGACTAACCTTCATTGGTCGTTTCCACAAGCTAACCAAGCACAAGTGGATATTGCAAGGAGAGCTTTCGCTTTCTGGGAAGGAATTTCAAATTTAAAATTTCAATATGTTCGACACACGGCACTTCAAAAACCAGACATAACATTAGTTTTTACAGAGAGAATACAATATTTCCGTAAAGACTGCACATGTGCTTATCGTTGTACATTCAACTTTGATGGACGAGGATCAGTGTTGTCACACGCTTATTTTCCCGATCCTCAGAATACTTGCAGGAAAATTCATATAGATAAGGCGGAAAACTGGATAATGGATAGTGATAACAGTGAAGAAGGTGTCAGTCTTCTTGGCACCGTAACACACGAAATAGGCCACACACTTGGTCTTCAACATAGCTTTGTCCAAGAATCGGTTATGTTTGCATGGTATAAACGCCAACTTCCTAATGTAAGTGAAGATGATAGACTAGCAATGGAGTATCTATATGGCAGACAACTAGCAGACCTCGCACAACCACGAATACCACCACCACCAGCACCACCACTAAACAGATCAATCATCCTGCAGTCGTTCAAAAATCAACAACCCATGCACTTTGTGATGTGAAATTGCCCGATTTCATGTTTTCATCAAAAGCACCGCAATTTTTGAATCATAGACTGTATATTGGTGCTGGGGAACATTTATGGAAACTGGATATAAATGATGTGCATATACCTTCGAAGCCCAAACGGTTGAAGAACTATCTTCATCAAAAAGTATCTATATCATACGTTTTCTAAAATTCGGCTGGTTCTTTGATAGTTTTCGATAGGAAGAAACAAGAATGGCATGAAGTGGACTTTCCTTCTCTTCAGGTTATGCAGACTCAACCTACTTTAGTACCTGATGCCAATGTATTCTTTCACACATACAGCGGTAAGGGTTACATGTTCTACGGTAATAGCTCATACGTAGAATTCTTCGAGACACCACGAGTAATAACAGGTCGAGGTCAAATTATCGATATGTTTCCTGGGATTCCAAACGATGTTACGGCTGCATATCGATTCATAGATGGTCACATATACTTTTTCCGAGGAAACACCTATTACAAATATAATGAGTTTACTCGAAAAGTTGTTGAAGCAGGTCAATTTAACTGGAGTTTATTTGGAGTTCATTGTCCTAGTGATGGTCTTTTGTATCAACTCAAAACATTGTTAACGAAATCAATAGCTGTTTATCAATAAAAAAATTTGTTTATTACTTGTTTTATTTCACGGATTGACTCAAACAACATGTCGGATGCTAGTTGAATTATCAAAAATGTACAATGAGACACTACTGACTCCAACGAAATGAATGGTGGCGGCGACGCGGCGGCGTCCTTCAGAAGTGTAAGTATCTTCAATGTTCGATAAGTCACTGACAAAAAGTGAAATATTCGTATTGATCATTTAAACTTTTAGCAGTCAAAATGACATTCGTCTCTTGACAAGAAAACACACACAGGAAGCTAAATTATGGGTTTTTCCAAAAACGTTGATGAATGTTTATTGAGATAATGATATCAATTGGATGCAGGCGCTCCGAACAGTAAATGAGGAATTGATAATGAAATAAGTTTTTGCAAAAAACAGGAAATGTATGTTATCAGCTGGATGCAGGCGAGCTGACAGGAAATGAGGAATTGATAACAAAATTGGTTTTTACATGCACATTCTGCGATAAGAAAATTCAATAATATGAAGAATGGGTTTTTCCAGTCGTTGAGTTCTCGGTAATGGAGAACATGCACAGAATTTTGCGCGTATGAATCATAGAGTTGATAAAGGATAGGCGAGGTTGGTAGACAAGCAATACTTACTAGAGGTTAGAAACTATGTTATATACATCTATAAATAAGTGGGGATGGGCAGAGACCGCTCATTCTGATCTCATCAGTCTTCGAGTACAGTGTTCGTTTCCAAGTTCAATGCCATGAAAAAATTTGTGATTGCCAGAGATTGTGTGCGGAAAATTCGTCGTTTTGGAGTTCAGGGGAGAACTCTTGAATTCAAAATCCGTCCCGTTCCTGAAGGAGCTGAACCCACACGCTGGGTGAAGGATGCTATCGAGGGTATCGTTAAGAAAGGTGTGGAGGGTGTGGCTCCCACCGATTATGTTGGATTTACCTTTTGCTCCAAGGACTTTGCTCGCGGTCAAGGATGGATGCGATTCAAACTGGCGGGCGGAGTAACATCTGATGATATTTGGGAAAGAATTTCAGCCATTTACCAATCCAACTCGACGGGGCTTTCTGTTTGGGCATTACGAGCGTTAGATTACCCGCTGGAAAAGGCAGGCGTGCAAACAAATTCAACACCTTCGAAGAAGAATGTTCTAGACGCAATGGAATTGTACAAATCAAAAACAACGACAGGTTGTGTTTACCTCGGGCACTCGTGACAGCAATGGCCTTCGTCGAAAAAGACCCTGAGTATACAAAAGTTCGTCGTAATATCGGGAAAATTCAGACTTTGAGAGCTACACAGTTAATGGAGGAAGCCTGTGTTTCAATACCGGAAGAAGGTGCAGGTATACCCGAACTCCAAAAATTCCAAGCCTATCTCGAAGATTACCGCATAACCGTCTATCAATATGGAGCAAAGGGCCGTGATGTTATTTACAAGGGACCGGAGAGCATAAAGACGTTAAACTTGCTGTATCACGAGGGGCATTTCAACGTCATTACCTCGTTGACAGCCGCTTTTTGTTGTCCTCGAAGATGGCTCACTCCTTCACGAATGCAACCTGTGCATATTCAAACAGTCTTGCGATGTGTGTTTGAATGAAGATATGTCTGTATGGAAGAAATGCGGTGTTCGTCTTCAGATATTGAAGTCCAATGACGTTATTTCACCGTTTGTACATTATATTTTACAGATTAGGAAAGAATTCAAAGAAGTCATTGTTTTGGCACACAACGGACAAGCTTTTGATCATCAGTTCATTTTAAATTTCGTTCTGACAAATTCGACACTCAAACCTGATCTGATAATGCGAGGCACCAAGATTATCATGATGAAAATCGGCAATGTGAAGTTTCTCGACTCCCTAAACTATTTTCCGATGTCTCTATCCAAGCTACCGAAAGCTTTTGGACTTACCTCTCTCAAAAAAGGATATTTCCCTCATCTGTTCAATCGAGAGAAGAATTACAATTATGTTGGGGCCATGCAAGAGATATTAGAGTTTCACGGCTGTTATTATCATGGACATCCGCTCTGTCTGAAATTCAATCGAGACAAATCGCTGTACGATAATCCGAACGAGATGCTGGAGTTACGATACGAAAGCACTGTTGCCAAGACGGAGCGACTTCGCCAATTGGGTTATAAAATGATAGAGAAATGGGAATGTGAATTTCTCAGAGACTTACAGGAAAATCCTGAAATTCACTCAGTAACACAATAGTCTGGGCTTGTTTTGCGAAAAGCCAAATCCTAGAAGCATTTCATGTAACAATTGGATAAATGATGTTTACCCCCTATTTCGACCCCGCTGAATCCGAAAATACCGTTTATCAAGTCGGAATTCCAACCGAAAGTGGCATATTCAACATGGCGTCCATAATAACCCTAAAATCAAATTATATTTTACTTTTGGTCACCCATACGACTTAGGTGTCGATGTATATGTTTTCGGGGGTGTAGAACACGATAAGATACTTAAAAATTAAATTGGAGTATTGAAAGCTCATCAAATGATTAAATTTTGTCGAATTGGACCAAAATTCCAAAAAATTTGTGAAAACGTGTTATACATGCTTGCATACGTTTTCGAGGGCGCTTAATACGTTCATGAGCTCAAAAGAGCAATGAAACATTGTTCAAACCTTTATTTCCTACATTTCGAAAGGAAATAATTTACTATTAGTGATCTTCTTCATCTTCTTTTACTCCATTCATGCACTTTGCCTTGCACTTGCACATCTTGGTGCACAGCACCCTCGGCGGCTTCCTGCAGCCACACTGCTTCGTGACGCAGAGCCCCTGGCAGCCACAAGCTCCAAATTCGGGACATGACTTGGAGATTAGGTGGCAAAGTCATCAAGACACACCGTCCATCAACAATTTTCCAGCCGTCCCTATTCTCGGCGTCTGCCACATCACTTATCGAAAGGTATATCAAGTTAGCGAGACACTTTTCGACATATGGAAAAATGATGATTCCATAATTTGGTGCTATTTTGTTTTGTTGCTGAATAGTTGCGGAAGAAAAAAAACTTCCGCTCCGTTTTTTTGAAAATACATGATGTCTCGCTAACTTGACGTAAAGTTAGCAATACAACTCTTTTATTACTGAGTTTTTCATTATTTTGACTAGACCATTAGATTAGAAAATTCTTTCATTTTATTTTCGTTCAAAAAAATAGATGATGTATCGCCAACTCAGACGTCAACTTAGCAATACAACTTTTATATTATTCAGATTCTCATGATTTTGACTATATCATTAGATTTCTGCAGGAGACGTTCTTCCGCAACTGATTGGCAAATAGTTGAGAGGTTATATTAATGTTCCAGTTATAATTTTGAAAATATCAGTGTGAATGGCTGAGCTGATATGAAGATAGCGAGATAATAATAATGTTTTCGCCTCCCTGTATCGAAAGTATACATTTCCTGGCCTTATTGTAGAGAGTAAAGTGACGTTTGGTAGGTCATCAATGAAATAACCCATACGACGACCTAAACTATATTCTAATATAAAAGTATTTTGTGAAATGGTAGAAATCAATGAAGGAGGTAAGATATTTTCAAGAAGTGAATAAGTTCGTTGAGGAAATGAAAGTTATACATCAAATCCATAATTCTGAAACAATTTCTATGTGCCTCCGTAGTCCACTGTTAATGGAACGGACGATAGTTTTCATTCCCCCATAGGTGTGGTTCGAATCCGGGGACGAGAACTCGCTTTTTCAATTCTTTGTTCTGTAGATGGAAAACTTATATGTATGCATAAAAAATTTTAATATCCGGAAATAAAAATTACTGTGTACTCTTTTTTGAAGCTACTTTTTAACTTCGATTGTCCTTCACAAACACTGGTACTAACCTTTTCAAGAGAAGCAGCAACTCGAAGTTGCTTGCAAAGTTGCCAGAACGGTAGCATGTTTCTCCGGTCCTCATTTGTTCTCGCCGCATCCATCGCATCTTTTACTCCAAGCCTGACAAGACACGTGCTATGATACATGGCATCCGCGGCAATCGAATCACCAACTGCATTCACTCTAATGTGCAGGTTGTACAGCGTTGCCAGAAGTGGTACATTGTACCACATGTGGTACATTCTAGGCGTTGAAAGTACTGTGGTACTACATCCTCGAAAAGAGTTGAAAAGTGGTACAATTGTATAATTTCAAAGTCATAATACTCAAGTCGATGTCAACTGTCAAATGACATGTTTACTTCAACGTCAGATTGGATTAGGTTTGTTTCTTTGTCTGTGAAACTGCCTTGAGCAACAAATTTTATCTTTCTTTAACACTCATAATTAATTTGTCTTTCTCTTTTGAAAATAGCTACCCCCTATCCTATATTACTTATATTAGAATAACTGACACTGACACATATTTATAATATTCATAATTTACAGAGTCTGTTTTATTAACTTCAAAATTATTGATTTGTACTCTTGTAGTTTGTCCAGGGTAATTACATTATTTAGGTTTTATTGGCCGGTAATGCGCATGCGTTCAAGCCTCACAGTGGATCATGGTCTATGTTAATGTTCTGTGATATCAAACAAAAGTTGATGCGCATGCGCAGATTCGCAAAGTACATTGTGGTACATTTTGTTCTCTTAGGTTGGTACATTCGTTAAAATCTTCCTGGCAACACTGAGGTTGTAGTCATATTTGGAAAGCTCTGTTAGCTTCATGTGCATATTTGTTGACATCACCAAGCGTGGATGCTTTTTAGAGTCTTGCTGGCACACTATATACTTGAGTTTATCGAATTTCAAGGATTCAGATCTTGTTACTTTCTGAGGTGCAGCACCTGTTTTGGCCGCCTTGTCCATATTGGAGTTGTTTATTTTCTTTTTGCAGTAAATGTTGCATAACAGTTGTTATCAGTCACAAACTTATTTTCACATGCTGGACCCCGTAGATTATGTGAAATTCTGAGTATAGCGCCACTGAATTGACAATCGTGGGTTGTTTCGCGTTGTTCGGCACATTCTACCAGCTTGGTTGCACCCTGACTGGACAACTTCAAGTGATGTTTTTGATCATCTTTACCTTTCCTTGTCTGGCAAATGAGGCACAAATTGCCCTTCAAACACCTATATGAAAACCCCCAGCCTAGTCATATATTGTCGTATGTGCATCCGTCGAAGTACAATCTTCACAGTCGCCTGTATAAATATCACTTTGCACCCCTAATCACTTTTTGTACATACCTCTGAGCACTGAAACTTGGTAAAGTATACATATAGGAAAAACTGTATACAGCACTACAGGGTGTAACTGAATAAGTGTAAAACATTTAAGGAGGTGATTCCTCATCGAAAAAAAGATAGGATCTTTTATATAAAGAAACTTCATTGGAGCATTCTTTAAGATACAGCCCCTCAAAGGGGGTACTTCAAATTTGTATGACAATTTTTTTCACAAGCACTGGAAAAGTTACAATATTGAAATTGACATGACAGCGTCATACCAATTTAATTGTCACTATCGCTAATAGCGACCTACTAGGTAGATTAGTTTCGTATTTTCGCATTTATGACGATGTATCTATGTGGTAGTTCGTAAAATAATTTTTTGCTGCGAACTGGTTTATTTTGGGCAAAAAACCCAACATTTGTTGTTCAGAATGAAACAGGCTATCGGAAATACATTTTTAAATGGTAAACAAATGATAAAACAAAAAGTTACATTGGAAATAAATTTTAGGGGTTGCGTTTTCCACCCCTTACAACCATGGGGTAAACCAAATAAATTACTGGCTAAGTGTCTATTCGGTAGTACAAAACATCAGGTTAATTTCAATATTGTAACTTTTTCAGTGCTCGTGAAAAAAATTGTTATACAAATTTTATGTACCCCCTTTCAGGGGCTGTATCTTAACAAGGGATGCTCAAATGAAGTTTCTTCATATGAAAGATCCTATCTATTTTTCGATGAGGAATCACCCCCTTAAATGTTTTACACTTATTCAGTTACACCCTGTATATTCTGAGTAAACACTGGCACCTGACTCACGGCCTTTTCGAAAACGCTCAGATGCAGTCACGACATGGCGCCAAATTTTAAACATATGAAGTGTAGAAGAAAAGCAGAAAAAAAACGGGGTGGGAGAATTATATGTAAGATAGTCGCGCGCCATCGACCATTTTCAGTCAGTTTATTGACAACCCCCCTATATTAAGGAGAGCATCAAAGTGTTAGAATTCAATGAACGTTAAATGTACCAAATAATTTATAGAGGGCGAATATGCATTCAGCGGCCTCCACAACATATAAAAACATATGGTACACGTTTTCACGGTTTCTTTTATTTTGGCCCATTTTGTCAAAATGTGATCAATTGATGAACTTCAAATGCTCCAAATTATTTTTCAAGTGTCTCATCGTGTTCTACACCTCCGAAAACGTAGTCATCGACACCTCAGTCGTTTGGCTGACTAAAAGTAGAAAATAATTTGATTTTGGGGGTATATTTGACGCCATCCTGAATATCCCACTTCCGGATGGAATTTCGGCTTGATAAACGGTATTTTCGGATTCAGCGGGGTCGAAATAGGGGGTAAACGTCATTTATCCAATTGTTACATGAAATGCTTCTAGGATTGTAACGGAGGACTTTTTTCGGAATTTAGCCCAGACTACAAGCCTTTGCGTATGATGAACCTCTTGACGCGCGTGACGCTTTTTACGGAGGGCGTACAGGCAATACTGTTGAATATTATGAGGCCAAAGAGAAAATTTTCTATCTAGATTTTCGGAGTCTATACCCGTTCGAGTGCACCTATGGCAAACAAGTCACTTCACATCCCGTATTTATATATATATATATATATATATATATATATATATATATATATATATGCTGGGTAATCGCACATTAAAAGGTAGGGCCTCGTTGATCCATTGCTCGCACAAGTTTCGACTTCTGAGGGTTGACGTTCGTCAGCTGGTTAACGAAAACAAACAAAAACAACAAAACAATATATAGTATTGCGGGTAAACGGTAGACCACACGCCGTTTACCCATTAAAGTTGTCGTGGGCATACCCAATCCTAGTAGACTCTAGGCAACGGGCTGCCGCGGCTTCAGCTGATGTGTGGTAGGCTGTCAAGCGAAAGCTGGGCCGAACCGCGACCATTCTGGGTCATGGGCGGAAGCCTGTGAGAAAATGGTACTGAGGGTGGAAGAGAGCCTGGGGCTGGCCACCCCCCCCTTCCGTCTGGTGTTGACCTCTCAGGGGCAAGCGGTTTCGTAAGAGGGGACTGCGGGATCTGTTTACTTCCGTCCAGGCGGTAAGCATTTCCTTGAGTGGGTAGCCAATCCCCCCTCTGCCATCCAATATGCCGTTCATAGCGTACCACGAGTACGCTGGCGGGTGGTAGGGGAACGTGCCACCTGCGGAACATCCAGGTGTAATGCGAGTCATAGTCGGGCCCAGTGAGCTCCGGTCGAAGAGACGTGGGATGGTCCGGCGGTATGAAAGCGGAGCTTGCTCCAACGCTGTGTGCCGTGTAAGAGAAAACCCCGGTTTCCACGTTTAACACCCAAGATAAGGTGAGCCTGGACTACACTGCCAACACTCGGGGGTTAATAACAAAGGTCTGGGGACCGGTCGTGGTCCTATCCAACTCAGTTGCTAGCAACTTCTGAGGGGGCCTGACCGGCCCCCAGACCCCCCCCGGTGCGGTCGTAACTATGACTCTCTTGAGGTAGGAGGAGAGAGTAATAACATCGACTTGAAAAACTCAAACGGACTCATCAAGTGCATCATCCTTCCGCCGCAAAATTTGTATCATCCTGTATTACCACTGAAAATGAATAATAAACTCATGTTCGTTTTGTGTCCAACTTGTGGCGAAAAAATGGCACAGGAAGAATGCAGACACTCTGTCGAAGAGGGAGCCCTCAGAGGAACCTGGGTTCTGGAAGAAGTATTGAAAGCTGTAGATCTAGGCTATCAAATCCTGAATATTTCTGAATTTTGCAGTTACAATGTTGTTCAGTGTGACAATGCAACAGGAGTGAAGGGATTCTTCACCGAAATGATAAAGAAATTCGTCAAAATAAAACAAGAAGCTTCCGGATGGCCCTCGAAGTGTATAACGCCAGAGACAAAGGCTCTGTACATTGAAGAATATTTGGAACGTGAAGATATTCAGTTGGAATACGCGAACATTTCAGAAAGTCCAGGTCTACGATGTCTCGCCAAATTAATGTTGAATTCTTTCTGGGAAAAGTTGGGGCAGAAAGAAAATCAGTCGAAAACCTCAATCGTTCATACACCTGAAGAATTTCATTCGATGATGACAGACCCTGCCATACATTTTGACGCCATTCTAACAATCAACGAGAATACTCTCATCGTGAGCTGGGGGTACAAGGATGAAAGCTTCACACCGTTGTCTACCGTGAATGTGGCTATAGCAGCATATGTGACAACTCAAGCACTCCTCAAGTTGTACAAGTATCTGGAGAAATTGGGTGATAGGGTCCTCTATTTCGACACCGACTCCATTTTGTTTGTACAGAGGGAGGGTGAATTCAAACCGTCCACAGGTGAATTTTTGGGGGAACTCACCGACGAGCTGGAATGCTATGGCCCAGGGTCGTATATAACAGAATTCGTTAGCGGCGGACCCAAAAATTACACCTTCAAAGTCTGGTCTACCAATTCGAAGGAACACAAAGTTGTGTGTAAAGTGAAGGGTATTTCTCTGAATTATGCAGCATCACAACTCGTTAACTTCGACACCATCAAATCGGCTGTTTTGGAAAAGTCCACCCATCCAATCAATGTTCCATCTAGAGCCATTCTTCGAAATGCCGAGCACCAAGTTATTACGAAGCAAATTTCGAAAATATATAGACCAAACTCGACAAAAAGAAAATTCAATGATGATTTTACTTCGCTACCCTGTCCTGAAATTAGCACCTTTCCTTCTTCAGCCCCTCTGTCCTGAAAATCTCATTACGCCCCTGCTTCTAACTTTCTTACAGTCATCACGATCATTTTTCAGTAACATTTTCCCACTAAAGCGGCGTCCTAGAGTCTACAAGTGAATATTTTTCTCTTCAAGGGAATTGCTCCTTCACGTGGAGACGCTGTTACGGATTTCGTATTGTGTTAACACGACACCATCAAATCAGCTGTTTTGGAAAAGTCCACCCATCCATCGAGAGCCATTCTTCGAAATGCTGAGCATCAAGTAATAACGAAGAAAGTTTCCAAAATGTATAGACCAAACTCGACAAAAAGAAAATTCAAAGATGATTTTCGCTACCCTATGGATTGAAGAGGTTGTGCCCATCTGAGAGCTTCGAATCATAATCGTTTACACCTACCTTAGACCAAACTCGACAAAAAGAAAATTCAAAGGTGATTTTCGCTACCCTATGGATTCAAGAGGTTGTGGCCATCTGTGAGCTTCGAATCATAATCATTTACACCCACCTTAGACCAAACTCGACAAAAAGAAAATTCAAAGATGATTTTCGCTACCCTATGGATTCAAGAGTTTGTACCCATCTGAGATCTTCGAATCATAATCATTTAAACCTATCCTTCCACGAAAATCGCATCACGCCCCTGCTACTAACTTACTAACAGTCTTCACGTCACTAACATTTTACCACTAACGCGACGTCCTAGAGTTTGCAAGTGAATATTTTTCTCTTCACGTGGTGACGCTGTTACGGATTTCGTATTGTGTTAACAAAACGAAATCTTACCAAGTAGACTGTCCCTCATATTGATCATTACCTATCCAGTATCTGTTTTGCCTTTAAACAGAGAAAGACCAAAAAAATTCTACACCCATGATCTTTCTCAGAAAATCTGATTATTTGAAACTCAAAAAAGGTTTGGTACCCAAGACATTTTTTATGTTTGACAAGTTTGATAATTGAAAAAACCGTTTCTACAATTAGAAGTGAACTTTGAGTGGAAAATGAAAGCATATCAGAATTTTGTGGTTTTCGTAATAAAAATACATTTTTGTGTGATATACTTCCAGCTGCGGTTTATACGAAGTACATAGATACAGTTGCTTCTATGATACTCGAATCAGACTCTGTTTGAAAAAAAAGAAGGTAAGCATCTTTTGTTATCATTCTAGAGGAGAAACGCGTTTTGATTTTCTAGTGTTTTGAATCATTGCTTCTCAATTTCAGATAACAGAATATTAAATAGAATAAGGGCCCACCTGACCCCAATGGAAAGAGTAAGACTCAATTTTTATGAGATATTCGTTATAATTTTTCGTATAAAATATTGGTTTCAATTTTCTGTAGTTCTATCTTCAAGAATTGCTAATTGAAATGATATGAGACATCAACCATCATTCGAATATGTGAATTACGTTGATTAGTTGTAACATTTTGTTCTGTCACCACTTGATTTTTCTGTGAGCTTTGTCATCTGTATAAAAAATTGATCAAATTTCCAAAAATATTAGTCAAAATTTTTTATCAGATTTAATTTTCTGTAGTTCTACCCTCAAGAATTTCTATCTGAAATGATATGAGACATCAACCATCATTCGAATATGTGAATCACGCTGATTAGTTGTAACATTTTGTTCTGTCACCACTTGATTTTCTGTGAGCTTTGTCATAGTTTGATTCGATATCATTGCTGCTGTATCAGTTCTCAAGAATTTCTAATTGAAATATCCGAAACAACACCCTCATTTATGTGAATAACAAGTCTGATTGTTTGGTGTGGAGTTTTCATTAGAATTATTTCATGTGAGCTTTGCTATCATTTTTTCGTATACCGGTTTCAATCTTCTGTATCAGCAAGAATTTCGAAATTGATACAATAGTCATTCGAAAATGTGATTAGTTTACGAGTCTGATTGTTCAATGAAAATTTGATTTACGAATCTGTTTGTATTTTCATAACTCAATTTATCCCCGAATAGAATGCATTTTTTTTTTCTGTCATCACTTGATTTTCTGTGAGCTTTGTCATAGTTTGAAGTGTTGATTTTAGATGAATTCTTCACACAACATACATCACAAAATCAATCTAATTGTTTTTCCTTTCAACAGAATAAGCCCCTCACGAACCTTGAGGGGAAAATGGAGGTGGGGAAGACGCCCCAGCGCCACCGCCTCCGTTCATTTCGCTGGGGTCAGTAGGCCCCCTACCATGTATACATGGATGAGAGCGGGGCCGTAATAACGGTCTTGGTACTAAAGCTAAATTTACGATGATAATGTATATGCAAGTTTTTTTTGATGTTTCATTTCTTTTACAGGCTCAATAAAAGATTATGTGTTTTTTTTAAATCATAACAGTGGGTCCAGGATCTGTGTTTTAAAATGAATGATGCTATCAAACTCACCACAATTTCCTTCATTACATATTTCATGAATTCCAAAAGAATTTGATAAACTTTCACTTTTATGGAGAGATAACATAACATCCTGCTTTCGCTGTCCTTTCTGATTTAAAAATAGTAAATTATACAGTGTGCAGTAGGGTGTCTGAAAAATAAGTTCTTTATTTTAACTATTCTGAATTTTTTTTCAAAACTTACACCTCTTGAATTCGCTATATGGCAGCGTCTATCTACATTATTGGTTATTATACAGTGTGAATACTGAATTATCTGAAAAAGAAGAATTTCGTTATTATACCTATTCTGAATTTTTTTCAAAAACTTACACTTCCTGAATACGATGTCGGCGTCTATTTACAATGGTAAGCTAAACAACAAATATTCACAAGACGCCTAAACCTTTGCTTCACTCCTGGTTTCTCACTGAAAGTGCTGTCAGTTACTGATAAATTCACGTTAATTTTTGTAAAACTTACATGAAATCGAAATGTCCTCTAATATCCTTTCAAAATACTCAATTGGTGGAGGTGGATAGTGAAAGCCATGTCTAAAAAGTGAGACTCAATTTTTTTTTGAAAACGTTAGACTATTTATCTTACAAATTGAATATTTTCCTTGCCATAGGGGAAGCAAGAGAGAAATAATCTAGCAAAGCTGATCGATACCTCATGTCTTCTTCCTATTCATCAGCAATCAATGACGGATCATTGAGAATAACCTCCTCATGAGTGCTGAATAAGGAAAAAGGGATTATTTGCCGAATTTTGGTTTTTTTAACTTACAAATTTGTGGAATCTGAGGTAGATATTTCTCTAACCGTATCAGGGGAAGGAAGATTGAAATAAGCTATCAAAGGTATTCGATTCCTCATATCGTCTTCCTCTTCATCAACAATCAATAAAGGATCATTGAGAATAATCTCCTCATGAGTGCTAAAAATGATTTGCCCAAATATGTTTTTTCTCGCAAAGAAGGAAACATCTCAGAATCGTATCTGAGGAGCCCTAAATAATTTTCACATTACTCGTATGATCCTTGCTGCTGTTGAAATATGTTAACGGTGTTGGGTGAAAATGAAAATTGAGTCAGTAATGGTTCGTTTTTCTAGTGCGTGAAATAACTTACTCAGAAGAAGTAACAAATTGGCGACTGGGGAGGCCTGAAATTATTATTTTTGAGAAATGTTAGTGAAGAATGTACAAAAGCACTTACACTTCAAATTTAGATAGCTGACATCCCGCAATGCTGAAAAATAATCTGTTCAAAAGAAGTTGTTTTCAATTTTTTATATACTTTTTGTCGTCATCAAAATAACCCCACATTGTTTCCATTCCCTCTCTCAAAACACTTGAAATATTTTTTTTACAATACTTTAAAAAAAATTTTGTCAAATATTGTTCGAAAGAGATATAGGATAAAAAGTACTCACTCTTCTGGAAGGTCCTCAAAAGAGTCACCACTTGCTTCTGGAAGGTTCTCGAAAGAAGACATTTTCTGAGTTTACACTAAAATTGTCACTGTAGTATAAATCAAATGAATTTTTTTTGAGCTGTGACAATGTTTAAATACTGTCTTCTTGAAGGAGGGAAATGACGTTCAAATGACAAAGAACAAAGAAATTCATGAAACATCAGTCTGGTTTTTCAATATAAATTTCCTCTGCGATATAATTTATCTTTTTAACTCATACGGAAATGTGAGTAATGATAGTATCATAATGTCAAGTTGGTTGATTTTTTACGACGCAATTTCAGCCAACGCCGATTAGAGAAAAAATCGTTTACTGAATAACCTTTTTCACCGCAGCTTAATCATGAAGTGTGGTTCATTATTTTCGTTTCATAAACAGGTACTCAAGCGTATCATACACAAAATGTCTTCATGGTTTGCACGATGAAAAAATTATTGAATCACATGTCTACCAGAACGATTTGGGCAACTGAAGTCGAAATGCGTACTGATATGAATTTTTATTCAAGTTTTATCAGGAAATACATGTAGAACGTTTTACACAAAAATGCCTTTTTGGTTGCACGATGAAAACTATTGAATCACATGTCTTTCAGAACAATTTGGGTAACTGAAGTCGAAATGCGTACTGATATGAATTTTTATTCAAGTTTCAGCATGAAAATACATGTAGAACGTTTTGAGAGTTGTGCTAATTTTTCTCTTGAAGTTACCAGAATACTTCAAATTTTTAAATTCATAACCATACTTTTATGAGATTTTTTGCAAGATTCGATTGGCGAGAATTGCCACGTTGAAAATTTGCGCTATCGATCACAGCTGAGAAACAACTTGTTCCTGTTTAACATACTTCTTTCGTTTGGGTAAATGGCACACGTATTGTCAGTTGTGTAAATTCCATACTTGTTGACAGGGGGAGGGGGGGGGGGGAGAACGTCTAGACACCGTCTTTTGAATCGATCTCATCTTAGGTAAGGGTTTGTCAGTAAGCATTAATGCCTTTTTGACATCGAAGGAAATTTGCCGTATGGAACTTAGGTAAGGGTTTGTCGGTAACCATTAATGCCTTTTTTGACATCGAAGGAAATTTGCCCAATGGAATAGAGTGCTTTTGCATTTAAACATCGGAAAATATATGTAACCCACTTTTTTTCTTTGGTGAAATCTGAATTTTTGGCATACCCTTCGTGGTCATATGATATTCTCAAAGTATAGAAAAAGTTGTTTGAAATGAGTACTTGTATTCGTCTGTAGGTGTTCAACGGAGATAGCCAGTAAGGCCTTCAAGGCATCGAAAATTGCTCAATTATGTTATTGAGACGAATCCACTGCGGTTTCATCGCGGACGACCGGGAATCGTGCGTTGCAGATTTGGACACTCGAAAGAAATTTGCCTAGTTGAATTCAGTTTTTGTCTTTTCCATCTATGATATCGAAAATTGCATGTTACTCTATTATTTCTGAATTCTCTGCACACTCACTGACGACAGATCTGAAGTTGATGCAAATCAACAGTTGCATACACACACCATACATTACCCTGTCCCCGTAATCACTTCGCCAACACAATACCCTGTTCCCGTAATCGCTATGCCAACAGTCTTGTGTACCCATTGACAGATCTATAGTTGATGCTAATTTCCATTGACATCTTCATCAATATCGTTAATCATCCATTGTTGCTTTGTTTTCTTTGTTACCCTGTACAGCCCATTGGTATCATTGCGCTCACAGTGCTCCCCTAGTTCAGCTAGTGGCTCATAGGTGACTCTGTGTGTTTTCTAAGTGAAACTTCAATGTTGTTTTTCATATACGCTTGTATCAATGAACCAAACGCTTATCTTTCTGCGGTTACGATAACACGACATGCAAATCAACAGCTCGATTCGAATGAAATTCAAAGCTCAGTGGGATCATGTAAAACGACCGTGTAATGTTCAAGCTCGTAGCTGATACACCTAATCCTTATTGAGAGGTAAACGTAAAAAACACGGACACAGTAACACCACGCACTGTCATCGATGTGTGACGTCAGAGGTATAACCTAAAAGTGTATGACTCGACGGGTGTGGCCATCCGCCGCACCCGCCACCCGCCGCGCCACCAGCCACCGCGCCACCGTGACGTCACGGTAAAGTGGAGGGGGTGGTCTATATCGCCGGAACACCTGCTTGTGTGGTGTGTCTAAAGTCCAATTTGTGTTAAGACATTCGTCAATGTTTTGAAATGTTGGTGTGCTATGCAGGAATTTTGGGTTTAAAACGAAGACTTGAGATTGGACCATTGTTGTGAACTGCCTATCACCCTATATACTTACCTTTATATATTACCCTGTATGCATATTTATCATTCACATGATTCCAGTGCATAGCTCTTGCTACGTATTGTTATATTCCATTGTTACAATATGCTTACTAAACAATATTAATTAGAACTATGAACGCCAGTTGCAATGTGTCTATCTCTTTCAGAACATTTCATGTTTCTTTTTAAAGCTTGCATTCAATCACGTGACTTCACTCTCATTTAAATAAACTTGGTGAAGCCACGCGAGACACATATATCAACTCGACTTCATAGAATCATTAACATTTCTGTTTAAACCATTTTCGGCCTATTTTACCTCCAAATTCACATCACCGATTAGCTACGTAAATAAATAGTGTAAGAAGAGTCTTCTGAGTTTCTATCCTCAACTTTCTGCCTCCCTCATCGACAAGCCGTTGACCGCTCGCAACATAATTTTGGTGTCAGTCAGTGTGGAGTTGTGGACCTAGAACCTAGAAAGATTCGCCGCAAGAGGATACAGAGACAGAATCGAAGAGACGTCTTCCATTTCCTTCTGTTCACCTGCTTGCCGCACTACATAGGAAGCCATCGAACTGCGAAATTCGAAGGTAGCCGAACTTCCAGCGATTTCGAACCTCAAGACGCCACTGGGATCCTGAGGAGTTGCTGAAAGTTCAATCCCGAATCAAGTCTACTCAGAGAGGACGATCAGCCATCGTCTCACCCTGTTCAGCTACGAGAAGGAACGAGTCCGAAAATCCAGCTGAAGAGTAGAATCGGACGTAGCAGTCTGAACATCGCCTGCATCGGTTGGAATTGGTAAACTTCTAAATTTGCAAGATTTTTTCTACATTCAATTTGTTTTTTTTTGCAATTTTTCATTTGATTTTTATGTGAAATTTTTCATCTGATTTTACTGCATTGTTTCTCACACCACTTATTTTCACTTTTATCATGGCTAAGAAATTAAATTCCGAATTAGCTATTAAAATGATACCTGAATTCAACGGAAATCGATCAGAGTTGGATAGATTTATTTCTTGTTGTGACACTGTAGATGATGAGTTTTGTCCAGAATCTGATGAGGATCTTTTGTTGAGTATAATTAAAACAAAATTAACCGGATCAGCTTACAATCTTATAAAGCATAAATCTTTCTCTAAATGGAGCGAATTAAAAAAAATACTTGAAGACCAATTTTCAGAAAAAAGAACTATACCACAAATTCAATCTGAACTGATAAATATCAAACAACTTTCTGGCGAGAATGTAAGAACTTTTGCAAATCGTGTTGAAAAACTGCTTTATGAATTAAATGATGCTTGTATAAGTAGCGAAGGTACGGACGCAAAATCAGCTATTGAAAATTTAAATTCGAAATCAGCTCTGCGAGGTTTTGTGGAAGGATTACATAACAACATTCGTTTCATAATAAAAGCCAGTAGATTCACTTCGTTGAGTGAGGCCATAGAAGCGGCCGTTGACGAGGAAAGAAATATTCATCATCAAAAATCCAAAAATCATTCCTTCAAAAGTTTTCAGTACTCGAAATGTACATTTTGCAACAAAACAGGTCATAAATATGAAAACTGCTATTCTAGAAACCAACATAATTTGCCCAAGTTTCCGAATAAAGAAATTAAAGTGGAAAATGTGAATCAGGTACGTTTATCATGTAGTTATTGTAAGAAGAATGGCCATCATATAAAAGATTGCTACAAAAGAAAATTCAATGAGAATAAAAAGTCAAATTCATCAAATTCGGGAAACGCCACAGGACCTGGACCGAGCAGTGCGGTCCAAACTCAGGTCCGACAAATCAAAACAGCTGCAGCCGAACTTTAAATTCACAAGGTAAAAATTATATCAATTACTTACAAAGCTCTTTTCGAAACAATTTACAAACTCATTCAAACTCTTTACAATCTTCTGAAGAGACTTCTTTACAAACTTCTTTACAAACTCATTTTCAAGATTATTCACAAGGTTCTAATGATAATATACAAAACTCTCAAATTTTACAAGTTTCTTTCAACGAGAGTTCTGGTGAATGTATTAATGTACCTATTTCTCTAGCTATGAATGGTAATGCAACCTTTTTAGTCGACACAGGCTCAGAATGCTCAGTTTTAAAATTGAGTTGCACAAATGATGACGAATTTATTGATACTACATGTATAGCTCAATTGAAGGGTATTACTGACGAAAAAATTAAAACTTATGGTACTTGTATTGGTATGATCACGGTAGGTGATGAAGTTATAGAACAAAAATTTCACATTGTACCAGATAATTTTCCTATTTTATGTGACGGAATTATAGGAAAAGATTTTATGAATAAATATGGGTGTAAACTTGACTATGAAAATAAAACACTTTCTTTCTCACATCAAAACAAAAATATCGTATTTGAATTGATTTCTGAAAATTCTATCACTATACCAGCTCGAACGCAGATAGTGAAACGAATTAGATTTTCTCCTAAAAGATATTCACAGTCGAATATATATTTATGTAAATCACAAGAATTATCTGATGGATTATTCATTGGGAACAGTATTGTTGAAATAAAAAATGGTTTAGCCCTTGCCACTTTTGTAAATTCAAATATGGAGGATGTTTGCTTAGAAAACATAGAATTGGATATAGATCCAATTGAAAATTTCAATGTTTTGTCAATTAATTCTGAAAGTTCTACAAGAGATTTAAACGATGTTGAGCGCATAGAAAAAGTAATAAAAAGTCTTAGTATCGACCATATGTCGGAAATTGAGAGAAACTCTATCATTGAAATTTGTAGTGCATTCAACGAATTGTTTTATTTAGAAGGTGATATTTTATCTCACTCGGATTGTATCACTCATTCTATTCCAACAACAGACGATATTCCAATTCACGTTAAACCCTATCGATTACCATTTTTTCAAAAGGAAGAAGTGAGTAGACAAGTAGAAAAAATGCTTAATGAAGACATAATTGTACCTTCTTCTAGTCCATGGAATTTTCCACTTCTTGTCGTTCCTAAAAAATCTGATGCGAATGGTAACAAACGCTGGCGTGTCGTTGTTGATTTTCGAAAATTAAATGATAAAACTATCGGAGATGCATATCCGTTGCCCAACATTACCGATATTCTTGACCAATTAGGAAATTCGAAATATTTCTCAACGTTAGACCTAGCGAATGGTTTTCACCAAATTCTTGTTTCTGAAAAAGACCGTTGTAAAACTGCCTTCAGCACACCTTCTGGTCACTATGAATACAAAAAACTTCCTTACGGCTTAAAGTCGGGACCAAATTCATTCCAACGTTTAATGGATCATTGTTTAGCTGGTTTACAGAATTTAACTTGTTTTGTGTATATGGATGACATAGTTATCTATGGGAAAACTCTTGAGGAACATAATTCAAAACTAAAAGATATATTTTCGCGTTTACGAAAATGTAATCTCAAATTACAACCTGGAAAATGTCAGTTTTTACAAAGCTCCTTATGTTACTTGGGACATATCATTAGCGAAGATGGTATATCTCCAGACCCGCGAAAAATCGATTGCGTGAAGAACTTTCCAATACCAAAATGTTCCAAAGACGTTAAATCTTTTCTTGGGTTGGCTGGCTATTACCGCAGATTCGTTCCTAACTTCTCTAAAATCGCACAACCTCTAAATAATTTACTAAAAAAGGATTCTATTTTTGTTTGGTCACCTCTATGCACAGAAGCATTCGAAAAGTTGAAAAATCTCTTAATCAACCCTCCTATTCTGCAATATCCTGATTTTTCTCGCGAATTTATTTTAACTACTGATGCAAGTGCAGTTTCAATATCTGGAATTTTATCTCAAGGAAATATCGGTAGCGATCTTCCTATTTCTTACGGTTCTCGAACACTGAGTAAAAGTGAAAGAAATTATTCGACTATTCAAAGAGAACTTTTAGCGATTGTTCATTTCACTAAGTTTTATAGACCATATTTGTACGGCAGAAGATTTATCATAATAAGTGATCACAAGCCCCTGGAATATTTGTTCAACTGTAAAGACACAAATAAAAAATTCCAGGGGCTTGTGATCACTTACTATGATAAATCTTCTGCCGTACAAATATGGTCTATAAAACTTAGTGAAATGAACAATCGCTAAAAGTTCTCTTTGAATAGTCGAATAATTTCTTTCACTTTTACTCAGTGTTCGAGAACCGTAAGAAATAGGAAGATCGCTACCGATATTTCCTTGAGATAAAATTCCAGATATTGAAACTGCACTTGCATCAGTAGTTAAAATAAATTCGCGAGAAAAATCAGGATATTGCAGAATAGGAGGGTTGATTAAGAGATTTTTCAACTTTTCGAATGCTTCTGTGCATAGAGGTGACCAAACAAAAATAGAATCCTTTTTCAGTAAATTATTTAGAGGTTGTGCGATTTTAGAAAAGTTAGGAACGAATCTGCGGTAATAGCCAGCCAACCCAAGAAAAGATTTAACGTCTTTGGAACATTTTGGTATTGGAAAGTTCTTCACGCAATCGATTTTTCGCGGGTCTGGAGATATACCATCTTCGCTAATGATATGTCCCAAGTAACATAAGGAGCTTTGTAAAAACTGACATTTTCCAGGTTGTAATTTGAGATTACATTTTCGTAAACGCGAAAATATATCTTTTAGTTTTGAATTATGTTCCTCAAGAGTTTTCCCATAGATAACTATGTCATCCATATACACAAAACAAGTTAAATTCTGTAAACCAGCTAAACAATGATCCATTAAACGTTGGAATGAATTTGGTCCCGACTTTAAGCCGTAAGGAAGTTTTTTGTATTCATAGTGACCAGAAGGTGTGCTGAAGGCAGTTTTACAACGGTCTTTTTCAGAAACAAGAATTTGGTGAAAACCATTCGCTAGGTCTAACGTTGAGAAATATTTCGAATTTCCTAATTGGTCAAGAATATCGGTAATGTTGGGCAACGGATATGCATCTCCGATAGTTTTATCATTTAATTTTCGAAAATCAACAACGACACGCCAGCGTTTGTTACCATTCGCATCAGATTTTTTAGGAACGACAAGAAGTGGAAAATTCCATGGACTAGAAGAAGGTACAATTATGTCTTCATTAAGCATTTTTTCTACTTGTCTACTCACTTCTTCCTTTTGAAAAAATGGTAATCGATAGGGTTTAACGTGAATTGGAATATCGTCTGTTGTTGGAATAGAATGAGTGATACAATCCGAGTGAGATAAAATATCACCTTCTAAATAAAACAATTCGTTGAATGCACTACAAATTTCAATGATAGAGTTTCTCTCAATTTCCGACATATGGTCGATACTAAGACTTTTTATTACTTTTTCTATGCGCTCAACATCGTTTAAATCTCTTGTAGAACTTTCAGAATTAATTGACAAAACATTGAAATTTTCAATTGGATCTATGTCCAATTCTATGTTTTCTAAGCAAACATCCTCCATATTTGAATTTACAAAAGTGGCTAGGGCTAAACCATTTTTTATTTCAACAATACTGTTCCCAATGAATAATCCATCAGATAATTCTTGTGATTTACATAAATATATATTCGACTGTGAATATCTTTTAGGAGAAAATCTAATTCGTTTCACTATCTGCGTTCGAGCTGGTATAGTGATAGAATTTTCAGAAATCAATTCAAATACGATATTTTTGTTTTGATGTGAGAAAGAAAGTGTTTTATTTTCATAGTCAAGTTTACACCCATATTTATTCATAAAATCTTTTCCTATAATTCCGTCACATAAAATAGGAAAATTATCTGGTACAATGTGAAATTTTTGTTCTATAAGTTCATCACCTACCGTGATCATACCAATACAAGTACCATAAGTTTTAATTTTTTCGTCAGTAATACCCTTCAATTGAGCTATACATGTAGTATCAATAAATTCGTCATCATTTGTGCTACTCAATTTTAAAACTGAGCATTCTGAGCCTGTGTCGACTAAAAAGGTTGCATTACCATTCATAGCTAGAGAAATAGGTACATTAATACATTCACCAGAACTCTCGTTGAAAGAAACTTGTAAAATTTGAGAGTTTTGTATATTATCATTAGAACCTTGTGAATAATCTTGAAAATGAGTTTGTAAAGAAGTTTGTAAAGAAGTCTCTTCAGAAGATTGTAAAGAGTTTGAATGAGTTTGTAAATTGTTTCGAAAAGAGCTTCGTAAGTAATTGATATAATTTTTACTTTGTGAATTTAAAGTTCGGCTGCAGCTGTTTTGATTTGTCGGACCTGAGTTTGGACCGCACTGCTCGGTCCAGGTCCTGTGGCGTTTCCCGAATTTGATGAATTTGACTTTTTATTCTCATTGAATTTTCTTTTGTAGCAATCTTTTATATGATGGCCATTCTTCTTACAATAACTACATGATAAACGTACCTGATTCACATTTTCCACTTTAATTTCTTTATTCGGAAACTTGGGCAAATTATGTTGGTTTCTAGAAAAGCAGTTTTCATATTTATGACCTGTTTTGTTGCAAAATGTACATTTCGAGTACTGAAAACTTTTGAAGGAATGATTTTTGGATTTTTGATGATGAATATTTCTTTCCTCGTCAACGGCCGCTTCTATGGCCTCACTCAACGAAGTGAATCTACTGGCTTTTATTATGAAGCGAATGTTGTTATGTAATCCTTCCACAAAACCTCGCAGAGCTGATTTCGAATTTAAATTTTCAATGGCTGATTTTGCGTCCGTACCTTCGCTACTTATACAAGCATCATTTAATTCATAAAGGAGTTTTTCAACACGATTTGCAAAAGTTCTTACATTCTCGCCAGAAAGTTGTTTGATATTTATCAGTTCAGATTGAATTTGTGGTATAGTTCTTTTTTCTGAAAATTGGTCTTCAAGTATTTTTTTTAATTCGCTCCATTTAGAGAAAGATTTATGCTTTATAAGATTGTAAGCTGATCCGGTTAATTTTGTTTTAATTATACTCAACAAAAGATCCTCATCAGATTCTGGACAAAACTCATCATCTACAGTGTCACAACAAGAAATAAATCTATCCAACTCTGATCGATTTCCGTTGAATTCAGGTATCATTTTAATAGCTAATTCGGAATTTAATTTCTTAGCCATGATAAAAGTGAAAATAAGTGGTGTGAGAAACAATGCAGTAAAATCAGATGAAAAATTTCACATAAAAATCAAATGAAAAATTGCAAAAAAAAACAAATTGAATGTAGAAAAAATCTTGCAAATTTAGAAGTTTACCAATTCCAACCGATGCAGGCGATGTTCAGGCTGCTACGTCCGATTCTACTCTTCAGCTGGATTTTCGGACTCGTTCCTTCTCGTAGCTGAACAGGGTGAGACGATGGCTGATCGTCCCCTCTGAGTAGACTTGATTCGGGATGAACTTTCAGCAACTCCTCAGGATCCCAGTGGCGTCTTGAGGTTCGAAATCGCTGGAAGTTCGGCTACCTT
>JAVJAQ010006077.1:312791-460195 GCA_032362365.1 Zygogramma bicolorata | reverse complement strand
CTAGGAATCAGAGATAATTAGAGTAGATCTTGATGTATTTAAGGAGCTTTTAACGAAGAATAATTTAGTGTTTAAAGACATCGCTTGATAAAGATACAGTGTATCGAAACATGTCGTGAAGACAATAAATTTTGTGGAAATTTAATCGTGTCTACCTTATAGCGTAATAATTATGGATTTCCATCAAGTAAAGGCCACCTCAATCCATGATTTGTATTTGTTATATTCTGGT
Source organism: Zygogramma bicolorata (assembly GCA_032362365.1). Lineage (NCBI taxonomy): Eukaryota > Metazoa > Arthropoda > Insecta > Coleoptera > Chrysomelidae > Zygogramma > Zygogramma bicolorata. Next base: position 459,963 of record JAVJAQ010006077.1, on the reverse strand, counting down.
ATGAATCAATTTTCTATGCGACGTTCCGTCCATTAGATTTCATTATTAACTTGATTTCTTCATATACGGAATTTAAGTTTTTTTTTATCCATTTTTGTGGCCATTGTCATATTGAGAATTCAATCCTATATTACAAGTATTTGAAGTATCAGGATTATTGATGAAATTTTCTTCCGAGTTTATTTTTTCTCTTAGCTTTTCAATTTCTTAACCTACCACAATCTGAAAAAATATGAATCAATATTGTTATCTATACAAGTGTTAAAGGGCAGATTTTTAATGACCCCTGAAAAGTTTCTGCGTTAATGAGAAAATAGGTCCTTATTTCGAGTGGAACAAGTTCTATTAGACAGCTACTTCTCAATAACTCAAATTTGCCTATCCAAAAATACAAGAACTAATAATTATCGAAAACTTATCGTTGTTAAAATTTCGTAATCAAGTCTGTACGAAGCTCTGGAAGGGACACCCTAAATAAAAATTTCGCCATTCCTAAAATTCCGAGTTATAAGTCGGAATTTTATATCAAAATTCTGACTTATAATTCGGAATTTTAAAATTCCGAGTTAGAAGTCCGAATTTTACATCAAAATTCTGAATTTGAACTCGGAATTTTGAAATTATGTGTTATAACTCGGAATTTTACATCAAAATTCCGAGTTGTAACACGGACTTTCAAAATTCCGAGTTGTAACACGGAATTTTTAAATTTCGAGTTAAAACTCGAAATTTCAGAGATTCCTCATTTATTGCCACTTATGCTGTGCTGTTGCGTTGGAGTAATTATATTTAGAGCGCACCTAGCTAGAAGTGAATATCAAGCCCTGATCATGACAAAAATCAAAATAGCTTTATTTCTATCAGACAATATACATTTTATCAGAATTGTCAAGATTTTTTATTATTAATATCAAATGTACCCACCAGGACAACACGAAAAGTGTTATATTCATAAAATTTGCTGAATAAGTGAATTCATTTGTATACAGATTTCAATGCAACTTGATTGCAAGCAATATGCGACTGATGCGCAAAACTATGCATCCTTTTACCATGAGCTTTTTGCACAAACTCTTCAATTTTCAGACCAATTTCAGGCTGTGATATGCTAACTTGTTGAAATGAGTAACCTTGAGATTTAAAAATATTTTTTCTAATTGCCGCAAAAGAAGCTGCAAGTTGTAGTTGTTATTTGAAATAGCTAGGCACGACCCTTTTATCTAATTCAAGTTGTGAATATCACAGCTCTGAAACACATCAATAAATTTTTGGAGGCTTTATATATTATTAAGTTTCAAATTTCTCACTGAAACAGTGGTTGGGAAAATTGCCTGATTAAATAAATGAAAAGAATTTATTGAAGTACTATCGTTTATAATCATTTCATTTGTATCAATTTCTCTTAATTATTCCATTCTTAGATTTCATATACTCTTATGAGATCATTCTCAGATATTATTTGTTTACATAATATGATCATGTCTTCATTGCTTGAATTGGAATCAAACGGTTTTCTGCACCATATAAATTAGATACCTGATACATCATAATGGACCTTCCTGTAGATGCACTGCAATTCTTATTCCTTGGTATTCTATGAAAGTTCCACTCTGAAACCAGTTGGTAAAATTCCGAGGTATAACTCAGAATTTTTAAATTCCGAGTTGAAACTCAGAACTTTGATGTGAAATTCAGACTTCCAACTCGGAAGTATTCTCAGACAGCATGATGAAAGCAGATTCTCCAACTTTCGTGTCCTTCTATTGTTTCCCATTCTCATTATTTGAGTGTCGTTCCATTCTACTGTGTGATCTCCATTGGCAGTGTAATTAAAAACCACCAGTCTGTCTGTACTACTTGATGTACATCTTGTGTTCTCTCTTTCACACTTCCAAAGGTCTGGATGTTTTCCCGATACATGTTTGACCGCGAACAAGGAGTTTAATAAATACAATTCTTTGCATTTTCTGTTATGTTAGTGTGTTTTAGTATTGAGGGTAGAGTATTTGTTGATTTGGATGTTGTTCTAACATTATACCTACTGCCTCTCCGCTTTATCTTCTTCGACAGTCGAGAGACATAAGGTATAATGTTTTTCACAGGATCTGTGGTTTGTGCGGGTTCAAATTCATTTATTAAATTTTTTTTTGACTCTGCTATATAATATAATATTCGATATCTTAGTGTTTGACCAGATATCCATTCCAACGTTTTTGTTTCGTTTTTTGTTAGCAACAGAGTTCAAGAGAGTCACTGATATTATTTGTACTCTTGACGTGCGTTTTGTTAACAATGTTATCATTTAAGGTTAAGTGGAAGAACAGTTCATGAGCTGATTTTATATCATCTTATAAACTGAACTTCGCCTTTTGCTTTGGGCCAAATTCACATCATATATGTATTCTTTCCAATCAAAAGCAATAAATTCGTTTATTGTCGAATAGTGTATATTGATATATTGATTCAATTGGTATACGATCCTTCGAATTGATTTCGTTCTGAAGAAAATTAACTTCCTTTAAAAACTCAAACCGGTCCGCAGAACTGTGAAAAATATTTTCCAATTTACATATTTCCAGATATGCTGAGTGGTTCATAAACTCATCTGAAGATTTATTGGTACCGGTTACATTATTCATTTCACCATATTTTATGAGCCTACATTATGCAGTGATTGAAAATCGAAAAAAAAACCTTCATTTCACTTTATAATGAGTTTATCATTGATTACCATTAAAAATCGTTACGAAAATAGCAGTACTCTTGTTTTCTCACGCGTTTTCTGTAAGGACTGAATTATTAATGAACTAATTAGATCAACATTGAAGGGAACAGGGTTGGCTTCGGTTCCAAGCGTTTCAAGTCTAACAGAAGGAAAGGGAAGAGACATCATTATCCCGCTCTCTTTCGAAATAACTTATTGGAGAAGTTACCAACTTTTGGCAGCGATGGTTTTTCACTCTTTTGGGATTTTCACGGAGAGTCTGAGAATAATAATTTCTATAGAATCATCGAAATACAAAGTTTTTGAACACAATTATCTAATTTTGAGTACCAAAAATACCAAAATACACTGTCACTTTTGAAAGACAATTGTAAGTTGGTTAATAACAGAAAATGTGGCAACATCGAGAGTGCTGCCAAGCAAACGGCAAAGAATAACAAGCGCCAAATTTGAAATCTAATATAAACGCTCCAATGTATTTCCATCAATGGATTGGTACCAGTGCGTTAATTTCATGTCGTCATCAATGACGTGCTACAGTTTTTAGATTGTACTCACTGTAGGGTGAGACTTTTTCTTAAATTATCTTCAAAATAGTTTTACTGCCCACGAATATTTTTTGAAATAGCTCAAGCACTAGTGGTATTAGGTCAAAAATTTTTGCTCAAGTAGAAATCCAATTAAGTAAATTTGAAGTCATCTGATCGAATACAACCAATCAGAACAAAATTATACTGAATATTTTCCTCATATATAAAATGTCCCATAAGAGCAATGCAATTATCGAAAACTTACAGCGGTAATTGCATTGTATCAAGTCACCATAACAACACATTTGAAATCGTATTGACATTTCCTTGAGAATTTCTTTATTCGTGAAATATTTCAATGGATTGCATCCGTGCATAAAAATGACCAGATAATTTTGCATTCAAGCGTGCTATCTTATACAAATTGCATTCGGTTATTTCCATATTTTTTAAAAAAGCCCTCGTCCTTCGGAACTGGGCACTTTCGCCAAAATATGAAAATAAACTTGCAATTTTTAGATATTACGCTTTCTTGCAAAATTATCGGTAATTTTCATGCCCTCGTGCAATTATAACCGAAAAGAACCCATGGGCTCTTTTCACTTCATTATGTTGCCAAGGATACATACCAATTGATTTATTTCGATTTTGACGTTTCAAATATTGAATATTTCAAAATGTCATCACTTGGTTGTAATACTATGTAGAAAAATAATGGAATTATGCAACTAATGATACCAAAAATTATCGTTTACTCTTAAGAATTTTTATGGAAAGCATTAATGGACTTGAATGAATCATTGAGATAGAAAGCGGTAACAGAAGAATTTGAGTCAATTTTGAAGTATGGAGCTGTGAACATGAAAACAAAAGATAGTACAGAGTTTGAGTAGGCTACGATCAGGAAAAAAAAATTGAATTAATATTGGAATCTATACAAATGTAGAAGGCAGTTATATAATCTACTTCGAAAAGTTGCTGCGTCTATTGAAAAACATTTCTTTCTGTATAGAACAAGTCTAATTAGTCTACAACTTTTCGTATAACGCAAATTTGATTATAAAAAAAATAATAAGAACTGATATACAGCGTAACTCACTATCGATGGTAGGTTAGACGTTTCTGGAAAACGGAACGCATGATTTTTCTGAAAATTCCACCCCTCACATTTCCTTCTATCGATATGAAATATTTTCAACATTGCGGCGTTGCCGCTTCCATCAAAAAGTCCCAGCTTCCTTTTTTTGATGGAACAACCTGTTTATTAGTACATTTTTGGAATTGCTCTATTAATTATAATAATGTGCCATACCTATCCCTTTCTGTTTTCGAGATAAAAAATAAATTTTGCTAAATACGGTCCAAAACATAGTCTCAATTAAACTTAAGTACATTAGTACTCTCAATTCATGAAAAGTTGATATTTTGATGATAGTCTGGACAAATTCGAAATATGCAACTAACTCCATATCATATATACAGGGCGTGCTAAAATTAGTATTATTTCCATTGTGCATAAAATGAAACCCCCTGTATACTACTCGATAAATTGAAAGATGGTGAAAAATTCTTCAAGATGATATATCATGTCCCCTTACCTAAATCTTCAAGTTTTTCTAATAAAGTCGCTTCTTCTAGAAACATTATTTTTTTAGAATTTGGATTTAGATAGTAGTGGAATTACACAAGTGCTTCAAAATTACTGATAATTTTCCATGAAAGCATGTTGTCTAAAAACTGAGTTTATTTTCATATTTTGTCGAAAGAGCCCGACTCCGAAAGAGGAGAGCTCTTTTATCAAAATATGAAAATACCCAAATGCAGTTTTTTTACTGACAACATGCTTGAATGGAAAATTATCAGGTTTATTTTGATGCACGAGTGTGATTCGGTAGAATATTTCCGGAGTTAAAATAACGACGTTTAAAGTTCAGTATTTATGCCTGTCAAGATGACAAATGTACATTCAAACAATCGTTACTATAGATACACGGACCGAGCGGGTATTTTTCGATACCTACCGGGTATTTACCAGCCCGAAAATGTCCCGCCGGGAATTTATCAAAGGTAATAAATACCACGAGTCCTTCAAATTTAATCGATAAATTTTCATTTTCCACAAAAACTTTTTTATTTGGCAAAAGTATGAAAACAAACCGATTGATAAAATCACGAGTCCGTAGGACGAGTGATTTTATCTAATTCGGTTTGTTTGAATGCTTTTGCCTCAAAATAAAAAAGTTTGAGTGTTTCGAAAATGAAAATTTATCTTATTAAATTTGAAGAACGAGTTGTATTTGGAAAGATTATTTTTTGAACAAATAGAAGGAAGAACAATTTAATTGATCAGTATTTCATTTACATAAGAAGGAAACGAGAAAGGGTGAAAATTTTACTGATTTGAAATGTCAAACAACGATGTAGGCCCTCTATGATCCAGAAGAGATATAATGCTTACGCATTGAATAGGATATGACGATACCAAGAGATGGCGTCACACCTCTCATTGTCATTGTACAAGGTTGATAATTGAAAATTTCTTATGACATGAAAATCGCGCCAGAAGGAACATAAAATCATTCGTTATGTCGTTGTATCAAAATCTGCATACAACGGTTTCTTCTCATACAACAAAAAATGAATTGTATTTAATGAAAACTAATTGTACGCCATCTTCATTTGAAGGAAACCTTAAATATTTGAATCGCATAGGTATCTGTCATAAAGTTGAGGTTATGAGTCATTTACGTGTTTGAGTGTTCATTGAAATGTGTTATGTTATTATTATGCTGAAAAAGTGAAAAGTGAATGACTATTAATAATAAGGTAACTGTTCATTCACGATAATTTATATAAATATGAGCCAGTTCAATAGAATCGACGCGGTAAACCGTATAGTTTTGACAGTTCAAAGGTAAACAACGTTTTATCGAAACAATCGAAAGGACCAGCCCGTTTTATCAGTATAATACCCAATGATTGGCTAGAATAACCATAGAATAACCCGCTACTATTGGTTGAAATGCCAAAAACGTCACATTTTGACAAGTGAAAAAAATAATCGCTGTAATTGATCGAAAATGTCCCGCTTCATATGGGGTTTTTAACATACGATGGAAATATTCAAAGAAATTGCGTATAAGTGTTGAGAACGGTAACGGAAACTTTGAGTTATACGAGAAGTTGCTGACTAATTGGACTTGTTCTAACAAGAAGGAACTGTTTTTCAATAGACGCAGCCACTTTTCGGGATAAATAAAAGATCTGCCCTCCAACACTCTTGTAGATTCCGATATTGATTCTTATTTTTTCAGATTGTGGTAGGTTACAAACCCAGAAACCTACGGAACAAATATTGATCCACCACAAAATAACGACGTTCAAACAGTAGATATTCCTTAATTACCAATCAACCGACCACCCACCCAAGCAATCGTCCTCTAATCCCAAGTTAATTGAAACTTGTGCGAACATTTCGATGATTGACATCCCATCAGCTCATCACCGTCAGATAAACGCAATCTTTATCTGCTTCCCCGATCCGATCCCGGAGTGTCGATGGACCGAATTCGGGGAAGGGAAAACCGTCACTCGGCACCGATCGTTTATTTTGTCTCTTCTGCCGTTCGATCTTTCATCGAGTTAAGGACGTCTCGAACGCTTATTAGATTTTGAAAAAGTGTCGGAATGTTAAGTGTCTCCACAACGAACATCAATCGCGTCAATCGGTACACCTGTTCCCTGCGAAAGGGGAAAGGCGATTGATTGGATAACGAATGCTGTTTTTCGGGACGCTGAAAAATCTGTGTTCGAATCCAGGACAGGGATTTTTGGAGATGCTAACTCGACTTCGTTTGGTGGTAGAGAAATTTTCATTTTATTGGTAATCAAACTTTTTTATTTCGGGAAAATGATAGGATTTCAGACGATTATTTCATTCAATGCAAAAAACTGATGAAAAAGTTGAAGTCTAGGCAATCAATGAAACACAAAATAAATGGAAATTTCAGAGCATGGCACTGAAAAAAATTCCGGAATTTTTTTCGAGGAGACACGATATTTGAGTGAAAATTTTTTGACAGTTCAAAAAATAGACATATGTGATCTACAACCCTAAAAAATGGAGATATACCTGTGAATAATGCAAAATACATTCCTTCCAATTTCAGTGACCTGAAGGGCCATAGACTAGACTAGTACTCAACTTAGTTTTAGCATTTGCTTCAACTAAAGTTGGTAATTTTTGTTATTCAATAAAATATGGTATATATACCTATATAGGATTTTTTCCGAAATCGCGTCAAGTTACTAAGTTAGCTGGTAAAAATATATTTCTACCACTTTCAAAATTAAGTAAGATTACCAGAGGGCAATATTTTGGGCTGGTACCCATCTGAGTTTGGTATTTGATGTGACTGAAGATGGCAATTTATTTCATTTAACGAAATATGGTCGATATACCTACATGGAATTTCTTCGAAATTGCATCATGTTACTTGTATAAATATATTCCTACCACCTTTATTTAACTAAAATCACCAAAGGGCGATAAACTGAGCTGGTACACATCTGAGTTTCAACCAATTTTTTTTTAAATTAGCAATCATCAAGCTTTCTGACAGAACCGGTTAATCGAAAATGACAAATCATCATGTCGAAAACAGCAATATCCTGACCAACTTGACAATCAGAGAATATAGTTCTGAATGTCAGATTAGATTAATAAGTTTTTAGAAATTTTGGTGTGAAATTTTCTTACCGAATACCACGCAAGCTTGAATTATTCATGGAAATTTTCTTTCGGTCACGGATATTTTCAAAAAATTATCCCGAGTCTCGAAATATTCGTGACCTACAAAAAATTTCCGAAAAAAATTTGAGCTCTAGTGATATTATGAGCGATAACTCGCTTCCCCCAGCAGTGAAGACTTCACATTTCGATGCACAATATATTTTTCAACCCCCTCTAAGTATACATTTCCCAGCTTTATCGTAGAGACAAAGTCTTATTTTTCCACCCTAGAGAGGGAAAATGAAAGTGATGTTTGATAGGTCATCAAAGAAATATTTCACGGCATTGACGACTCAAAATATATTCTATTATACAAGTATAAATTTTACCGTTCAATTATAGAACACCCCGTATTTTGAGAAATGGAATAGCAATACGCTATTCCTGATTCCGTAAAATTCTCCTACGAATCTCAAAAAAATAGAACAGACGTTGTTCATGAAAGATTTGAGTGCAATTGTAGGTGTTGGTTCGAATCATGCACCGAGCCCTTTTTTTAATTCTTTGTTTTGTAGGTTCTTCTAACTTTAGGAATTTCAGGAGCATGCTTTACTATACCTACTTCTTAGTTTTATCTAGTTCTTAGTTTTCTTTTTTGTTAGCTTCATGAATATTTTTTTAAATGACTTGTTTTTTTGAAGGAGGCGGAAAAATGATATGTCATGGCAGTAAAGTGCCCTTTTCTCCCTTGAATGACTACGGCCTTTCACTACGCGTCGGGCAGTAAACTTCATCTTCGAGCCTAATCATATTACGTATTATAACTGTACCGATCAAATCAATATCAATACTGAAACTATTCCATTGGTAAATATTTTGTGGAATCGATATTTAATAATAATTTAATACTTGAGAATAGTCGTGAGAGAAAAAACTACTCTTCCACTTGAAAATTTGAGTGGGCTAGTTACCTAGCCCTCAATAGTTGTAATTTCCATTAAAAATTCATATATTCCTACGGACTCTTGGTTTCATCATGCTGGCTGCTCTCTTGATATTGCTAGATAACAAAGTTTTCGTTAAGAAAAAAAAATTGTGAGAATTTTGGGGTTTTGTCGTAATGTTTTCGATAATTTGCTTTCGCCTAGGTGTGATGATCTTGACTTTGATAACTTACAGCTCTTTGCCATGATATAACCATCTAGGTGTCATCATTCTTGAATCATACGTGACTAATAAGGTCTAGTTATATATCATTATCTCATCTTCAATAACTGCCATAAAATGGAATTGAACCAATGATGCAGTCAAATTTTCAAATATGATACTATCAAAATTTTGCATACCTCAATGCTTGTACAGAAATGCACAAGTTCAATTTGATATTATGATTGTAACATCGACTGTGATGATGACAACGATGCATAAATGAATCCTTACTTTAATGAGAAAACTTGAATGATTATGTACCTGAATCGAATGAAACTCACCTATAGAATACACAGTAACAAGAGACAGAAATTGAAAACAAATTGACTTACTCTACTAATTTGCATATCCTCACAAAAATATAACAACAATAGTTCAATTCAATCTGCACCGTGAATGCCAAAAGATTATATATGATATACAAAACTCTGGAAATAATAAACAAAGCTCTTTTTTTTTGAGCAATACCAAACAACCAGCAATTGATCAAACCATTTGTGTTACGGACTCGATGTTTTATCATGCTGATTGCTCTCTTGGTATTGGTATTGCTAAATAAAACTTTCGCGTAGAACGAAAATTTGTCAATAAAATTTCGAGGTTTCGATAAAACTGTTGTGAAATTAAAGCAAGCCTTACGATCCGAGGTACGTGGGTTCGAGATTTTTCTTGAGAATTTCTCTCTGTCGTGTTGGGAAATGACTCTGTCACGTTTTGTGGCTGACGCAAGATGAATAAAAACCCTGGTGTGTTGACTCATACCTAATAGATTGTAAGAAAATTTTCTCGACTTTTCGCTATCTTGATTTTGATCAATTTTAACTGGAGAGATGCCTTCGAGAGTTTGCCAGCAGAGGCGCACCTTAAATGATTTTAATTTAATCTATCATGCCATGATATCCGTCTGCTCGACGGCCATTCGATTATTTATATATTTATAAGTTATGTTTATTTCATGATGTCATGTTTTGCATGCAATTCCTTGCTTTCCCGCGAAATGCTAGAAATTATGTAGTCATCACATTTTGACTGATTATTAGGTATTCCTTTTGCTTTCAATTTGATGAAAAATTAATCAAAAACTCAGTGATTGTGATGTGATTTTGAATCTTCTGAAACAATAGTTGTTAGTGAAACTGGAAAGTATTGATATATTACCTTCCTACTTTCTGAGGAACCGAAGATAGGTAAGTACATTTTTCTTCATAGTGTTAAAAAAAATGCAATTTTAATGTGATTACGAGCCGATGATATGAAGGATAAGTAATCTACACGTTACACGACCGTTTTATTTTGAACTTTGTAAATCGGTTCATAATAACCCAATGAACACACATATGTCTGCCATATACCATTTGGAGTTCACCGAAACAAATTTGAGACATTTCAATGATCTCCGTTTGGTATATTTCTGACATATAATTCAAAACCTACCTGTACCTTTCAAATGGCATATCACTATATACATATCGGACATATAAGAGAGCTGAATTTGTTACTGTGCTAGATGGTTTCATTGCAACAACTTTGTTCGTTTTATGACATATGTATGGTCCAAAATTTGTACATATAGATGAACATTGCACGCCATTGATCACGATATGAACCAGATATGTACCGGATATATAAGTTACCCGAATAATGAAAGGTACTCGAAAATTTTCGGGAAACAACTTTTTTCATGTCACGAAACATTCTTTTCCAGTTAACGACAGGTAAAAGAAGACTGTGATCTGTCAGACTGCCTCAAGCGCTCAGGCCAAGATTTTGTATTTGAGGTTATAGTATCATGTTTGTGTTATTGTGTTTGTGAAACTTTGATAGAAGTTCAGGTACCACCAGAATTTGAGCACATTTTAAAACTGTATCATCTTGATATCAATGTTTGTGCTGAATTGTGAGATGTGTGTTCTGCATATTATGGGTTGAGTTTATTTACTGCGAAAAATGTCTGGAAAAAATACTTCTATGAACTAAGCAGACTGCAGGAGTGCAGAAACGTCGTAAACTTGCGCAAAGTGATATGCTCTGGATCCCTCAAGTGATAAACCCTAGTCTTCATCATCAGCGAATAGAGAGCTTTCTCAGAATACGTCTCAGGTTAGAGGTTAGTGTTTTCGTGGTAAGTGTCTTAGGTGTTGTGTTTCTTTCATTACATCTACACTAAGTCATGATTCATTATTATGAGTAACATCATCTTACAGTTCTTTTTCAACTGCTAGGCTCTCTAGAAATAATTGTTCCAAGAGGGCACGTATTTCGAACTATTAGATTTATGAAGTGTTTGAAATGCTGAATTATTCTTTGAAAATCAGTTATCAAACATTTTCGAACCAAGTTTTTATTTGTACCTGATGAACAATAATCTGTAGTCAAACGTAGTGCTGTCTTTTCGATTGCAAGCAGCTATGACCTTTTTAATATCAATTGAGGGTAATGTTCTGCCTCCTGTTTCGAATAAAATAATTGAGATACATGATAATATTCACTATGTCACTGTTAACCCTCATTTAATTTATCATACATGCCACCATTAACGTTGGACACATCTGTATCCGAGAAACAAAGGTGCATTTTATTGATAAAAGACATCTTGGGGATAGCAAAAAATTTGAGGGGCCACTAATATGTTTTTGAATGAACAGGATGTTTTTCTCTCCATTTCCAGAATAACCCTTATAAATTTGACATATTTTCTGAAAGAATAAACATTGGCTGAAGAAAAAAGTCAAGAGGTGCTATGGTGAACAGGATTTTGTGTATCTTTATAGTTTTTTTGTACAAAATGGAAGATAATATATCCCTTTTCGAGTTTCTCTCATGACTTCAATGGGTCAGAACATTCGAACAAATAGAGAGTGCATCATTTTGTCTTCAGATTCAAGTTCAGCTTGTTGAAATATTTGAGCCAACTATATTGGTTTGATTTTTTAACAAATAATTCCTAGATCTAATCATCTAAAGTGATGTTGCTTGTTATTGGACTGTAGAAAATATTCCTAGTTTTCAAATGTTTTAGTACTGTTCCCTTTCAGATTTTTTTTAGTATATTGCCATTAAATTATAATAAATATAAAAACAGATCATCATTTCAGAATCTTGGAGCACTGCGAGGAGCACTGCTAGGAAAAAGGCAGTGTGTATGTCAGAATGAACAGTCTTTTCGAAGAGAAAGGGGGCACAGCTAAAAAACATACATTCAAGCACAAAGATGAAAATTATTATGACGATTCAGAAGAAGTTATTGGTAATTATTTTTATTTATCAACACATTTCCTGAAAATATAAGAAGAATGTAGTTGAATGAAACTGTTATGTTTTCATTGTCCATATTTTGTTTTTGGGGGGTAATTGAAATGCCATGAAATGAATGTATAAAACAGTACAACAGTGATTCAGTTGATTTTTGCTATGCAATCTTTTTACAGTTAATAGCAAATATACCATTATGCCCTAAGAACATATAATTTGAATCAAATCTGTTTTACTTTTTATTTTTAGTGGAGGTACACAACAATATAAAAATATGGACAATGATTAAACATACCAGATTCATTCTATTCCATTCTTCTTATATTTTCATTAAATGTTGTCATTTTTATTATATCTGAATTCATCAAAAATTATCAAGATACATCAATTGAGTTTCAAAATATTATTACAACTGATTAACCATAATTTCCCCTTCTGAATTGTCTGAATCATTTGCATTTATTCTTGAATGTCTGTTTTTTTGCTCTGTGCCCCCTTCCGTTTGGAAAATACTGTTCACTCATTTCTGACACACACACCACCTTTTTCACCAATTGAATTTCTGAAAGGGAGCAGTCCAACAAGCAGATCCATGAATTATTAGCCAAAAAATGCAAGTAGATCTATGAATTATTAGTCAAAAAATGAAACCAATATAGTTTGCTCACCTATTGAAAACAATGTTCACCTATTTCCTGACCTATTCAATCTGACATTAAATCTCAATACATTAAACATCAAATAGGCCTACTATCTGTAATAATGAATATTAACACAATGAAATATAATTTCAGAGAGTTCGTTCAACCTACAGCACCTAGTTATATTTTTTTACAGAGAGTCAGGTATTTTGACTATGGTATAGCGAAACACGTGCAGAATGAACTTATCCTGCTCGAGGAAGATTTCATATAGCGAAATACATTTTGCCATTCTGTAAACCAATTGTCAGAATTTTGTATAGAAAACTGATATTTTTGGTTGACATGGATTTTTAGTATCGCCCATTCGATTCAATTGGTGTAACATTGAATTAATAATTTCAGCTGCTGTAGCAGACAACTGCCCTCATTCGCTGGAAGAGTTCGAGAATATAGTGAGTGAATGGTTGCGGCAGTCAAAGCTGAGGTTTGCAAGGGAGAACCATGAAAGGCAATTAATGATGAAATGGAATGTGTTTTGGTTTTGAAATATGTTTGTTATTGACAGAAAATATATGATTTATTGCAATTCATTTCATTTTACCTGGGTATTTAAAAACCAATAGAGTTGATTCATGAAACAAAACCTATGTGACAAAAATGAATACAAATAAATGGCACGTACGCTAACATTTTTATTCTTTTAATGTATGAGATTTGATACTCACAACATATTTCATTTAATGAACTATCGTACCTCATAAATTGAATGAATGAAAATGTTAGCGTCCATGCCATTCATTTGTTCGTTTCAGAAATCATTCTCGCTAATATCAGTGAAACGAATCAAACAGATAACAGTGGAATGAAAAAATATATTACATGTTTCATGTCTGAAACATATACAATTAATGAAATTGTTCTTTTCGTGCAAATAATTTGTTCTTTTCAAGTAATATGTCATAAACATTTCCAAGAGACATGTCTGACACATTACACTGAATGCTGAAATCATGTTTCATCTTTTATTCAGATACGTGTATGTTACATCAGTTGAGGCGGACATCGTGTGGTAAATGGGGAGTACCTGAACTATACAAATGACATATCTGACACCTCCTATGTTACCAGTGTTATATAATAGATACAAGACTGACACATATCTGTGTTCATTGGGAAATCTAACTATCACTATGAAATCAAACAAATACAAGACCAGCAACGATAAACACTTAAAAAGGATATACCTAAGCAAGAAAAACGTGAAAAGAAACAAGAACTAGGTACAATATTTTGAATATCAAAGGAACTTTCAAATGCATTCAGATTCAAATCGAACTGTCAAACATTTCAAAAAATTCAATAGCTTTTTATTAGACGAATTTAACCTTACGCATTTTGTTTATTGATAATTCTATTGGCGAACGTAGGATCCCGCAAGAGTTTATCCAATGAGGCCGCCGGTATCGAAAATCAGTCGTAAGCTGCCGCCTCAATGAAAATGTACCCTTAGAAAATATCGCATTTGTATCATCACCACAACATCACCTACCGTCAAAAAATATAAGTTTACTCTCCGATTTTTCAGGTCGAGAGGAATTGGCCAAACAAAAGCAAATCGGTCAACGCACCAGGGTTTTTATTCATCTTGGGCTGACGGTTTCGCGAATAACAATGCTACTCCTGAGGTATGGCGTAGGGAGTTAGTAACAAGCCTATTTGCTGAAGGACTTCGAAAGAAGTCGATGGCGTATGGTACCATAAATCACGTTAACCACTACTACTGTCCTAGGATCATCAGAATCAGATATCATTCAGCTTATTTCTTGCCGGTCCAGAAATTCTTCATTCCCGAACATGAGTCTTAAACGGTGATAGCCATCAATATCTTCTAGAAAAAATCAAAGATTCTGCCGATAATAGCATTTTTTCATAAATATTTGGTGCCATGAATTGAAATGGCAAATCATTCGATATTACGACACGATCCAGCATATTAACCAAGAAAAGTGAAGTTTTCATATAATCTGAAAACATATTTGGGGATTTTTTCCTTCAGAACATGATATTTTTGACATTTATGATCTTTGGGAGTAGAAATTTGAAGTTCCCAGTAATTTTACATGGTGTGTTGAAAAACCTACACCATCAAGAATGGTTTGGCGATAAAAGTTAGTAGGCCTACGTTAAATAAAGAATTAAAAAAAGTTGGAATGGATAATATGTACTTTCCGATTGGTAAATTGACATCACTCATTTCTCAGAGGGTACTGTCATCTCTTCTCAAATGGAAAGAAGGGTCGTGTGATACTTTGCTTGGTAGGTCTCATTCATTTTTTAATCAAAAAGTATTCGTAAGGGTGAGATATATTCACGACCATACTGATTCACACCACATAGTGGATATATATCTATTTGGACGGATAAATGCACGGAAATTTGCATTTTAATTGGGTTAACACAGCATTTCTGATTTCACCTTGGGGGCGCCTCTGTGATCCCAGATTTGAAATCTCGTATTCCGAGATCGGAATAAATTTTCCTCCATGCAGACTTTTTAAACATCCCCTTCACACAGAGACGCGAGGACGCTACAGTTTTTACGCAAGGCTGAATATGGACGTTACAAAGAAAAGTAGGGCGATCGTTTTATATTTCATTTTTCCGGTGGCCCATATATCTTCCATGTAATACAAGCGTGATGTATTTTACTATTTCGTTGCCGAATGGAAGAAACGGTTTATCGTTTTTTTTGGTCATTCGTTGATAAAATGTAATTTCGTATGTTTCATTCGGCAGATTTTTCATTACTGCGAGATGCGAAGTTTGTATCTTGGACTATAAGAGATTTCTTTAGAAAATTTTGTGCTTTGGGAATTTTGTGATGGACGGAAAGATTGGCACAATTTTCCGAACACGATTGAAGCTGAATAGTGGAGTGTCGAACTGCATTTTCGAATGAAAAAGTTGAAAAACAAGAAATGTGCGATTTTGATTACAACAAATTCAAGCAACAATTTACTGAAAAAATGAGACGAAAAAGGAAAGGAAAATTTTTAAAGCAGAGAATTATATCAAATAAATAATATTTGTAGAGTAAGTTCAATATTAATTCAATTAGGTGCCAGCCAAAACCTACTGTGTAGGTAGTTTGAGCCTGGCCTGAACGAATTGTTCATAAGATGATTTGATTTCATACCAATCTTCAAATATGCCCACCGACTATGTCGAATGTTATATACATTTTCCTAGCAGGAGGAATGAGCGATTCTGGTTTGTTTTTGGGATACTCTTCCATAGGTAGATGGCGCAATGATTTCGTGTTATTCGCATCAGCTTTGGTCGAGGCTTGATGCTATTAAAGGTGTTCGATTTACAACTATGGGAAGTCGAGTCATCGACTTGTTGATGATGGCACTACCTTACACTGATGATTGGTGAATAAGCCCGAAACCGGTCTGCAAGTGTGCTCGTCCCAATAATTGAAAATCAATTCCTTCATTTGTATCTTCAAAAGCAAACGCAGTTTTTTTTTTCTTTGAAGAAACCTGTACTGGCACCGGTCGAATATAATGCAATGTTCTTCGTGGTGTATTAGACAGGGGAGTTGTTCGAGATGGCCTCAAAGACTTCTTCATGAGATAATTTGATTTAACGCCAGTCTTCAAGTATGTTCATCGACTATGTCGATTGTTTTCAAATTAATGACGAAATAACAATGAAGTAAACGAAAAACAGTTGAATTAAATACAACTGAAGAAAATAATAACATTTCAAATCCAGTTTCAATTTGGGTGCACTCAATTTGAAACTAGATTCAACATTTTTGAAAATTTTTTTTTGTGTTTTATTATTATATCATATTCATTTTATTGATGATTTTTTTTGCATTCAATTTCCATAATGTAATATACTCTGGAGATGAATTTATTATATTTGTGTACAGTGCACTCGGCATTTTGTGACATGTGGGTTAATGTGACTATTTTGGCTAGCACTGCCATTGCTGCGTAAAATCCAACAAAACTGCTTTCCGCGTCTCTATAGTACATACCAGAAGTCAACCGCGTGCACGCAAATATTGCCGGAAGCGATAGTGGGAAAAAACGGTGTTCATTTCTTTTTAAATCTGAAGGTCATCATTGGTAAGTTCCATAAAATATCTTGTAGTAATCTCAAGAGTACGAAATTTGGACAGTTGTATTTTGATATAGTTATGAGTGAATTGCAATAACTGTATAACCTCACTCTTCAAAGGAAGTAAGTTTTGGGCGAGTGTCACCATTAAACTCCAAAAATTGAGTACGGAGGTAATTGTGACTTTGGTCTAGAGATAAATGTGACTCCATCAAAATCATTAAAATTAAAATGGATTTGTGGCTCAATTTATAACGTAATATCTTTCATTCCAGATTTCAATACAATGCCCCATCTTGTACTGAAAGCCAGGCGCAAATACAGTAAGGACACATTAAAACTAGCAGTAGAAGCTGTAAAGTCGAAAACAATGAGCCAAAAGAAAGCGGCGGAGTACTATAACATTCCTAGATCTACATTAATTTTACATTGTAAAGGCTGGAAAAGCAGACAGCAAATAAATACATATGTTCAACCAGGACGTCCAGTAGAAATAGGCAGGGAGGCAGAAAGTCAACTGGCTACTTGTATCCATACCATGAACAAGTGGGGATTCGGACTAAGCAGGAAAGAAGTTATTGGTCTTGTTGCAGCGTATGTTCATGAAAACAATATTCCAACTCGGTTTCATAATGGCATTCCTGGTAAAGACTGGTTTAGTGGTTTTTCAAAAATGTTTAATTTTTCCTGCAAAAAAACAACCAAACGGCAAGTTATAAGAACCGAACAAACAAAACCGGATATTATATACAATTTTTTTGATTTGTATGAAGAAAAACTCACCGAGCTCGACCTCTGGAATAAACCTGATCAAATAATAAATCTAGATGAAACTTCGTTATGCCATGATCCGACAAATAGTAAAGTTGTGGCCGAAAAAAATGTGCCAGTATTTAGAAACACTGCTGGAACTGGACGGACCAATACTATTATATTATTATGTGTTTCTGCTCCTGGAAAAAAATTACCGCCCTTTGTTATATATAAGGCCAAAGTTTTTATGGGATGCATGGATGCCTGATGAAGCCTATCCTAACACGGGGTACACTGCCACTGCGAATGGGTGGATGACAGAGGAAGCCTTCACAAACTGGTTTCAAAACCATTTTTTACGTCACTGTCCTAAGCAGAGACCTTTAATTGTATTATATGACGGCCACGGATCACACGTATCCATTAATATTATACGAATTGCGATGGCAGAAAACATAACTTTATTGAAACTGCCCCCGCATACTACCCACATTTTGCAGCCGTTAGACACTTCTGTTTTTAATATTTTCAAAAAAATATGGGAAGAGTATCTGGCTATATGGCAAAGGGAAAACTATGGTAATAATTTATCAAAGGCAGACTTATCAGTATTGATGGGAAAAGTCTGGAGCGATATGAAGGAGGTAACTTTTCAAAAAGGATTCCAAATCAGTGGAATATATCCAGCTGATAGAAACGCTATTAGTGAATCGATATTCAACCCGGAAGATCTGGAAAACTACAAAGAAAGAAAAACACAGCTCGCTGAAGCAACTGTTCGTTCTTCTCCCAATGGAAGTATTGTTACAGAATCTGTCATTTTAGATGAAAAGGAGGGAATATTTCGCAGAAATGAAAATATTGCGGAACTTTCTCGAAGCGAAAATAAAGACAACCAACTAGAAATAGAAATTCCATCAACTTCAAGAGAAGAACCTGAAGAATCAGAAGCATCAACATCAAGAGAACCTGACAGACTAGAACTTCGAAAGCCTATGTCATTTGAAGAGTTACTTCTGAGGAAGGTTAAAAGAGGGGAAACCAACAAACCAAAAATAACAAGGGTCTCGTTCACAAAACAGGCAGAGATAATAACTAAAGAGAATTTTTTGGAAAAATTACAAGAAAATTTTCAACAGAGAGAACAAAACAAGAAGAAACTCGCGCAAACTCAAAAAAAGAAAATCAGAAAAAAATCATCATCCGCTGAAGAATCTGCTGATGAAATAGAATATATGGAAAGCTCAGATAATATTTCTGAACAGTCTGCAGAAGAATTTTTTGAACGGTTCACTTCTGATGACCTACTTGTTGATACCTGGGTTCTGGTTACATATTCGACAAAAAAGACAGTCAAAAGATTCATTGGCCAAATAATCGCCATTGACAGAGAAGAGTATCACATTAAATTCCTCAAGAGATACAGAGATGAATTCACATGGCCCATGGACGATGACACCGATATAGTTCCTTTTGATAATATATTTTTGAAATTACCAAAACCTGCTGTTACACGACGAGGGAATTATACTTTTAACGTAGATTTTACGAATATGAATGTGTTCTGAAATGCTACACCAACAGAGCACAAAAATATAAATGATTTTTAAGTTTTTTTTTGTAAGAAAATATTTTAAGTTTTTAATATTTTATGAGTAAATCGTTAAAATAATTCCTAATCTTGTTTTAGTTCGGTATGTATGTAAAAGTGTTGAATAAGACGTTTAAGTTTGCCATTTTTTATATTTGTTTGTTTTTATCTACATTGGTATATCTAATATCTTAGAAAATATTGATTTGATTGTTTTATTTCATACAACTTTCATACATATTAATTTCACAAATGTCACATTTTACACCAGGAAACTATCACATTAACCCTACTGACAAAATACACCATCAACACAACCAAAACTATCTTATTCACAATTACCCGCCATGGGTGTCACAATTATAATTTTCAGGGGGTAAATGTGACACCCACCCATGAAATAAAAAATTGCCATACATTAATATTTGCAAAATATTTAAAAGTTATTTTATGCAAAATTTCATTGGAACATACTAGCACTTACGCATATTTAGATAAAAGTTAAAAATTTCTCTTTGAAACAACAGAGTAGCTATAAAACTGAAAAAATGCAGTTTCCTATGTCACAAAATGCCGAGTGCACTGTATATGTATAAAGAAATTTCCATGACCTCATAGAAAGAAAAAGTCTGCAACAGTTATGTTAAAATAATTGAAATGAATACAAATAAATGAATATTGGAATTGAAACTGAATATGATGATAAATTATGGAAAATAGTACGGTCCTCTCATTCATGACTTTCATAATATCCAGAAACAACGACGTAAAAGTTGCATTGGTTTGAATGCATTTCAATCAAATATCCAGCATAATTCCTGTCAACGATATAGTTATTCGAGGAAGTGATTTTCGCCGTTTTTTCTCGTCTAGTTCAATGCAGAAAAAATATAAAACTTCTATAAAACAGGTAACTTTCTGTAGAGATCAATTAATCTATCACCAAACTGATATTATTCGCACTCGACGCGCGTTTCGATCACAAGGTCTTCGCGAGAAAAAATACATTTTCTTCTCCTGAGGATGCTAACCTTAAATGATATCATTTCGGTGTTAGGGGAATTGATCTACAAATTTCACCTTTATCATCAACAGTTCTGATCACATCTTCAAAAAAAAGTGATATCGAATGTTCATCGAACACTCTCTAATATAATATGTGCATATCACTCATAGGTGTTCAAATCATTCACGTGAAAGAAGGGAGAGTCTGCTTCGAACAGCTACACCCCTGTGGCTTGAAGGTACAAGATAGATATCTGTTTGCATCCAATCTTTAGAATTTTCAAACACAAATATTAATAATAATACATTGCTCATCAGTTCAACCTATTTACAGGACAATATGAGTTTGAAATAAGCATGTACACGAAAGAAAACAAGTTATTATTCATAATTTAAGAGCATAATGTAATTAAATTCCCCTATAATTCTATCATTCTAGGTGTACTCTAGCTGATCGTACTATTTCAGCATCAGAACCAAAATGAATATCGCAATATTTCGATATTCTATTGAACTTTTGTCACATTGTAAAAATTGGTGCTCTGAATGGTATTGAAGTTCTGGCTATCGAAAGCCTAAAAATGTCAGTATGTGTGGTATACAAATTAGGTACGTTGGAATTCATTTGTTCAAGTATTTCGGTACTGTTGACCTTGTTGTGTGATAATTTGTGTAGAAAAAACAATGGATGTGCATTTTCTTCGTGATTCAAAGCTGTAAATTGTTACTCATCACATTATCATACTATATTCAATGCCTTTCTCTGGATAAAATCCATTAATTTCAAACGATAGCCATTCCAGAAATTCGCGCTGCACTTTCTCAACGAGGTCAATATGAATTCTGTAATAAGGAGACCAAATAATATATGCATACTCCAATTTGGAACGAACAAATGAATAACATAAAGTTCTCAGTGCACGACATTTGTAGAACTACAATTCCTAACTATAAGGCCATAGGTCAGACGAATGTGATTCTTGAAGGTCAACTTCGAATCAAAAATGATCTTTAAATCTTTTATAGAAAGCAGTTGGCATAAAATCATTCATTGGGATGAAATTCCATTCTCAAACCCGAACAAGCTTGTATTGGCAATGAGATTGGAACCTTTGATGTAAGGATTATCACGCGTTGTCCTAACAATTATCAATTTTCTTTTCCTGAAGATGCTAACCTTATTAGCGAAACTCGAACCGTTGACTGCAAATAATATCAGTTTGGTGTAAAGGTAATTGATCTCTACAGAGAGTTTCAAGCTTGCTCAGTTCAAGTAGAAGTATCCTCTCTGAGTATATGAATAAAATATAGATCTTTTCTTCTCCACAGACGAAATATTCTCGAAAAAGTCAATTTCAGCTAATCTGCTCTGAATCAACTGACATTTCGATATGATTATTCTTCCTGACATCTCCCAAATACTTTTCACTGAATATACTGAGTATTCCAATCGAGTTCGAAATGTTTCCCCCAGATATCTATTAGTGATAATCCGCATCATGGGAAATATGTGACTCCCCTAATCCGGTCTGATACTCGAGACCCATCATAAACTTCTCGTGACACTGCTCATTTCTTCGACGTTATTTGTCAAAACAGGCCATGGCTTCGTATATTCATTCTACGGAGCGTCCAAGTGTGAAAATTACTTAGAGAAAAGAGGGATGAGTCGTATGTCAGACGAAGGTCTACAGACGATCCGACACTCCAGCAAGAATTATGCTCCAGGAAACAGAGTGTTTCAAAATGCAAAAAATAAGGTGTTTTTATTTCGTTTTGGGATGATCAGGAACGAACGTTTCAAACTGGGGCGGTTAGAATTCCGCCATTTTGAGAAAAGCGTTTCATTAGGATCTCACGTTGGAAGGTGAGGCCCATTGCTAGCACAAGTTTCGTAGTGGTCACCTGGTTGAGGAGAACATTGCTCTAGTCTCATCAAACCAATTAACGACTGATATCGTTTAGTGACAATTCAATTATCGAATTCCATTAATTATACTTCTCGAGCATTTTTTTTGTATGCAGATCCACACGCAAGGAAAGCCTTGTAATGTTCAAAGACCACCACGTGAATCAAGGCACAGGGCGTTCACTTTGAATTTTTGAAGTTTGTAAGCCTCAGGAGGAACCTCTTTTGGCAAGGTATTCCAAAGGCCGTCGTTCTTTGGAATTTCTTCCTTTAGGCCTTCAAGCCCGAAGAGAAGCAGTTATACTAATAACCTCGGCCGCGAAAGCCTCAACCATTTTGTCAAGGTATTCCAAAGCTCAGCTGTTCTATTGAACAATGATCCCTGAGCAAGAGAGGTTCGACAGGTCTCCAAATTCAAGACAAAGGGGTGGGAATTCTGTACTCGTCGGGTCATCCGTGTGGATATTGCCAAGGGTGGAACGATTGATAATAATACAGAAGAGCACCGACCGTGAAAATATCTATAGAAGAGAGACAAGTCTTCGACCCTTCTACGATGTTCCAATGAAGTGAGCGAGTCTGTGAGCAAATAATCACCAACAAGACGAATTGCCTTTCTCTGGGAAGCATCTTTAGCGATCGATCTCACATGGTTATCATATAGTAGTAAATAGCTGAGCTATCAGCCAAAAAATGGCCCAGGCGTTCTGAAAAGCTTATCATCTTTGTCATAGTCCGAGATAAAATCATACGCTTTAAATAAATTTTCGAATTCTTATAAGATTTGATATTTCGAAATTTTAAATCGTCATTAGCTTTTTCATTTTTTAGGGGCCCTGAATTCTTGCTTGCTTGAATCTTTTCCATTTTAAAACGATAAATTGACAATGTTCTGAACGTTTCAATTGGTCTAAAGGCCTGAATAAATATTTCATTTATATGTGTACCAAATTCCAAATCATACACCTAATCGAGATATGAGACGAATATGATAAAAGAAGACCTCAAATCTGCAATTACTTCGCCCATTGGAACTACCACCTCAACCGAAAAATCCATTTCAATACCCATTTGTCCCCATGAAATTAATCAATACTTGCGTGTCCTGGGTCACGTATGTCTCGAAATCTCTGTTATGATCGATTCTACTCGGGAATGTTTTATGTTCAATTTGTAGCACTTGGTATCCATACTTCATCCAAAACTTTTTTATGGGACCTACATGTTACTTAATATCATGGTCCAGCGTGCGAAACACAAAAGCATATAGTCCGTACAAAATTGAAACACTGCCTATTATCGCGTGGTAGAGTTTTGAAGACACTATGGAAAGATTGTCACAATATTATCAAAAATTTTGAAGCAGCAATTATATTTATCCCATATACAATCATCAGATCGGCTTGATAGCAGCAATGGAGGCGAGTTATATCATGATTTTGTTGTATACTGTGGATAATTTAAGAAAAAATGTTGATTCAACCATCAACGCCTTGGAAAATAAGTAACCTCTTTTGTATCGAATCGAATAGGGAATAGATGAAAAAACAGCAGATATGATCTCGCACCAAACAAACGTAATCTATGGTTATATTAGTCAAATTCCTAACCATTTCAAGAATATGAATGAGAATTATATTCGCTTTCTTCCATGATTAAACAAATCATCCTTCGAAAGGTATTGAATTATATCTGACTGTTGCCAGTGCAGGTTTCTTCACAGAATGGTAAATTCAGTATTTCTAGGAAATTTTCTTTCTGAAACAGAGCATTATGGTAATCCAAAACTATGGTAAAGTCAAAATGTTAAATAATCAAACTTATGCAGAAAATTGTTTCACTAAGCAGTCAATATCATTGGTTTCTGATGAAGGAATCACTTCTTCAGCCTAAATAATGAATATTCTGATTTCGAACTCATGCATCACTGAAAGATTCACGGTTTCACGATGGAAATAAACGTGGAACAATGATCATATCGTTACCATCTTGTTACATCATCACCCCTGCAGGTGGCAGTTTGGGAAGGGAATAGCCGGATAACAACTACCACCCTGGCTTTATACTACGCAGATTTAATAACATACTAGCAAAACCCTGGGTAGTGAGCACTTCCGAATGGACCATACTGGTAGAGAATTGTTTCAGATCAAAATGGTTGGGGCTTTCGCGGCCGAGGTTATTAGTATAACTACTTTTCTTCGGGTCAAAGAACGCCGGCCTTCAAGCCCGAAGAAAAGTAGTTATACTCTACTGTTTCAGATCTTCGGTACGTTATGGGGTATCTCAACGTACCAGACGTTGCCCAGATAACCAATGTCATACGGACGATGCCTTATGAGGGTGAAATCTGTACATAGCTAATCATGTCTCCATAATGAAATAATGATGAATTGCAGATTTCAGTTCACTTTCGAAAATATTTGCAATCAGGATCAATGCCACTTAAAGTCTGTGATCTGTGGGCATATAGCCAGCATTGTAGTTATATTACTGCATATTCCTACTCAAACTGCTACCTGCAGGGTGCTGAAAAACGAGGAGGTAACGGCAACATCAAAAGTTTCATGCATTTCTGTATATAGATGTAACACAGTTGAGGTTGAAAGATACGACTCATTCTGGGCAGCGCACCCCATTCAACTGTACTGTATTTTTTTTTTTTTTCAATTTGAAAGATCTACCTAAACACAAAGCTGTCACTTTCAAATTAGAGTTCTGAAATGATAATCATCACAAAGGTATCAATTGAAGCTCAACAATATTGAATATATAGTGCAAAATGTGCCAATGAGAAACTAGTTGAAAATCAACATGAGAGTTCTTTAACATAAATGTTAGTGGATATGTGCCACTATGGTGATATTAGATGTGCGAAAAAATCTATTGAAACGAATAAAATTGGATTTTATTTTGTGAAAAAAACATTTATTAATTTGTGATGTGAGATTCACCATTTGACACATTGAACACAAGAAGATATTCCAAAATGGTAGCGTAGTCCTAAATTGTTCTGAAAATTATTTTAAATTTTTTCGTTCCGTCAACCAGCTGACGAACGTCAACCCTCAGAAGTTGAAACTTGTGCGAGCAATGGATTATCGAAGCCTTACCTATTAACGTGCGATTACCCAGCACCAATAGAAATTCATACCCAGTAGGAATCATCTTCAGAACAGAACAAACGTAATTTTTGTAACACTCATTCCTTTTTCGCCTCTGTTTCCCGGAGTATAAGGAGAATTTCAATTTTATTTGAAACAAATGCGCAAAATCATTCTTCCATTCGTGTCCTCTACATGCGGAAAAACTCTGTCAGCTTGATTTATAGCGAATATATTTTATACTGATGCTTAGGTCACTAGAGGTTTATCGTGCGCAGGTTTTCATTGTTGAAATATGAAAAGAGTTGACGCCCCATCTAATTTGGGTTATGATTTATTTGTTGAATTTGTATAATAGGCCATGGATGTTGAATCGCAGTGGAACTCGTGAGAAATTTAATGATTCGACCACTGATATCGACATGAGAATATGCTCTGATTGAGTGATGATGGGATCATCGAGGCATTAGTGCTTTTTCCTAGAGGCGTGTGATGAAGTGCACTTTTTTCAATGGATGAGTTATGTACATTCTTTTCATCCAAATTCTATCGTAGGAACGATGTTTTAACTAACACTTGCAGAAAGACTGAAATACTCAACAAGGTCCGAAGTACCCTGTGAGAATTTACCCATTCGTCATTTTCTAATGTCTCCTTTGTATAAATCAGAGCTACGAATAGTTCAGAAAATTTCAAAACAATCTCTCGTTTTCTCCTACATCATTTTTAATACAATGTCTAGAATACTCTGATGCAAAGATTGCTAGCATGTGAATATCACCAGCAGGAAGAAGTGCTCCATCTGGATGGAATCATACAGCTTAATGGGTTCGTTTTTGGTGTATAATTCCTCGCACCAGATCATCATTTTTAAACAGGTTGGACCTATGCCTAATAGATCGTCATGATCTGACGGGTTATGGAAAATCCTGTGATACGAAATAAAAAACCAACATTTTCCGAAGAACATTCACCAGTTGCTTTCATGGTTTTTCTATGACATAAAGAACAGAATATCGAAACAACTAGAGTTTTCAACGATAGGCGCGCGGATTGGCCTCTTGTTTTATTCAGAGTGATAGTGTTATTGAAAAATTCCAACCAAGGTATTGTAGCATTGTCATGCTAGCCTTGATGCGACTTGTGGTATCTTCTTTATTGCTAGTCTGCTGCTGCAGCTGAAGAAGAGCAATTTTACTTTTTTTTGGTTACTTCTCCTCCTAACATTTTGATGAGCTGAATTTGAAGTAGACTGGAGAATTTTCCATTGATAAATTCAATATTCAGTTCCAGAGATATTAAGTCTCGTAATCATGAACCTTACCTTGGTGCTGATCCCTACATGCGGAAGCCACAGTAAATTTCCATCTTTGGGTCTGCTACAACTTCAGATTGGGTTTCACATGCACGAAATTATGAAATTTATGGATAGCATAAAGCTGACAACGCAAATATCTGTGCATTTTGTTGTTTATTCAAGTTTTTCTCTCCCGGCTGGAGCTGTGGAAATGAAATGATGCACTTTCTATAATTATACAGATATTTACCGTAGGATCAAACAATTATATAACAGTTATATAAGTTACCACAGGAGGTGAATTTCCATCAATTATAAAGCCCGAAGCATGAGTAAACCAGATTTTCAAGCTTCATGATTATGTTGAAGCTGCCATTTTCAGTCAGTTAGCATAAAAATCTCTCTGAAGATTGAACGATACTTTTCGTTTCTATGTCGGATTAAATCAATATTTACATTCGCGCTTTTTGACGTATTATTAAATGGATAGGTCCTAGAAATAGCATTCTTTCTCCATGGAGAGTCGTCGACTTGTCTGCAGTTGCTGTGGATGTGCAGTCATAACTTTTCTCATTATTCACTCTCCTGACATTTCTATGAGCTGACCTGGAAGTTCATCGTGTGATGTACAGTTCTAGAGATCTGGATTTGAATCAACATCATGAACCTTGATTTCTTTTTGATCCATCTATGTAGAAGCTACGTGTACCTTCCATGCTTGTGTCTGATAGGTCCTAGGAATGGCATTCATCCTTACTGGAGAGTAGTGAATGTAGTTACCTCTTGATGTGGCATACTCTCTTGTCGATTTCAGATTGACATTGTTATTCTCAGAGATTTCATCCAAAGCATTGTGGTTCAAGAATGCTAGCCTTGATGTGTCTTGTAATATTTTCTTGGCTAGCAGTACTTCTCTGCTCTATGAGTATTGAATTGACTTCGAAGTACTACACTAGAGAATTTTCCCAAGATTCGTTTGATGTTCTGTTCCAAAGATCTAGAGGTTAATCAACATCCTGAACCGTCATTCTTTACTGATTCGAAAGACGCCACAGATACCTTCCATGTTTGGCATGGGTAAATGTATGTATATTGAGTGTGGCTCTCGAAATATTTGGGCAGATGTTGATATTTGTTCCTTTTTTCTCAGCAGAGCTGTGTATAGGTATGATGCACTTTCCACAATTATACAAATATTTCCGAAGGTTGAAACAATCGACATCAGCAACAACAAACAGCGAATTTAAATCGATTCCAAACGACGCCTGAAGCAGTACAAACAATTAGCAACTGGTCCATCTCACTTTCATATGGTTACCTGAAGAATACCTTCGAAGATCTTCATCTTCTAAAAATTGAAAAATACTTCTTGTTTCTATATCGGATCGGATCAATAGGTGCGTAAAAATTAAGCTCACGGTTTTACATCAGCGTTTTTTGACGTATTATTAAATGGTCCTAGAAATGGCATTCTTCCTTACTAGAGTGTTGGATTCCATTACCTCTTGGTGGCATGCTCTCTTGTCGATATCAGACTGACATTGTTATTCTCAGAGATTTCAACCGAATCATTGTGGCTTTCTAGAGCTAGCCTTGATGTTCCTGGTGGTATATTCTTGGTTAGCAGTACTTGTCTGCAGTTGCTGTAGATGTGTAGTTATAGCTTTTCTGAATATTCACTCTCCTGACCTCCTGATATTTCTGTGAGCTGACTTTCAAGCTGACTAGTGAATTTTCTCAAAATTCGTTTTATGTTTGGTTCCAGAGATCTGGGGTTAGGTTAACATCCTGAACCTCAACTCTTGCTGATCCATATACGTAGAAGCAACATATACCCGCCATGTTTGAATCACTGTCCTGCCTTCAGATTGGCTCGCACGACGTAAATGGAATGGAGGAATGTACTTATACTGATTGTGGCTCACAACCCAAATATTTGGCCGAATGTTAATCTTTTTTTGTTTGCATATGATTCACTTTTCACAATTATACAAATATTCCCCAAGAATCAAACAATAAAGGCACATCAGCAACAACAAAAGGCGAATTTTCATCAATTTCAAATGACGCCTGAAGCGGTACACACAATTAAGAACTGGTCTATGGAAATAGATTTCATGAGTAAACCACATTGTTCCTTCCATATGGTTAGCTAAAGAATATTTCTGAAGATTAAAAAATACTTGATACTATATCGGATCAGGTCAATAGATGACTCGTGGTTTTACGTTAGGAGTTTTTGACGTATTATCGAATGGATATGTCCTAGAAATGGCAATCTTTCTCTCTAGAAGTCTTGGATATCATCACCTCTTGGTGGCATGCTCTCTTGTCGATTTTAGACTGACATTGTTATACCCAGAGATTTCAACCAAATCATCGTGGCTTTCTAAAGCTAGCCTTGATGTTTCTGGTGGTATCTTCTTGGTAAGCAGTATTTGCCTGCAGTTGCTGTGGTTGTGCACTTATAACTTTTCTCCTGGCCCCCTGACATTTCTGTGAGCTGACTTCGAAGTGGACTATTGAATTTTACGAAAATTGTTTCATGTTTGGTTCCAGAGATCTGGGGATAGGTGAACATCCTGAACCTCAACCCTTTCTGATCCATCTACGTAGAAGCAACATATACCTTCCATGTTTGAGCCTCTACTCTTGCTGATCCATCTACGTATAAGCAACATATACCCGCCATGTTTGAATCTTTGTCCTGCCTTCAGATTGGCTTACACGAACGAATTACTGAGTGTGGCTCACAACGCAAATATTTGAGCAGATGTTGAAGTTTTTTTTTTTGGGGAGCTGTGCATTTGATGCACTTTCCACAGTAATACCAATATTCCTGAAGATTAAAACAATAGAGACACATCAGCAACAACAAAAGGCAAATTTAAATCAGTTCCAAATGACGCCTGAAGCAGTACACACAATTAGCAACTGGTCTGTGGAAATGGATTACATGAGTGAATCACATTTTCAAGCTTCATGATTCTGTTTGCGCTTTCACTGAACAATCGGATCACGATCCTTCATGAAGATATTCTCTCGACGAGTGGCATCCATTAATTTGAGAGATTACCTCGCCCGACAACTCTGTGTTTCATCAAAGCATCCTGAGCTGGTTTTGCACGTTTGGCACTAGTTTCGTTTATTCGCAAAATTGAATTCTTTTGTGCAAACAATAAATCCCATTAACGTATTTTCAAACAAATGCTTCTCCGGAGCGGAATGGTTGGAATAACCCTGCGGTGTTTTGCGGAGAATTATGAGTGTATATAATATGAATGTGGGAAAATCTTATAAAAATGCCGCAGCACGAATCGTTCCACTATATAAATAATTTTTTATCGTTCCGTGTCCGATGGAAAGTGCGGCTCCTGGGTCTCTGCGATAAACTTGTTTTTTCAGAAATCATGAGACTGTTTCAATTGTGCTGAGGAGGTAAGAAACCCGATTTATCGCTTTTTCACACTTGTATAGGTTCAATAGTGATTTTTCAAACTGTGATGAATCAACAACCCAAATAACTGAAACTGGTGCAGATGGTGTAAACCCCTAATAGGCAACGCCATCTGCTGGGTGACGACCAAACTCTCAAACTCCTACTGCCCAAGGCAGAGAAGACCTCTCACAGCGGGCCAACGTACGGCCAAGCCGCAACAAAGAGCCCGCTGCGATCAAGAATCGACTTCGGTCAACTTGCAGAAAGCTGCAAATCTTCAGAGAAATCAGGTCTCATCAGTGACAGTTGTCAGGACTGTGATCACAAACATTTCGAACTATCTACTCCTTACGAAGTAAATCTCTGAAACTGGCGCGGATGGTGTAAACAACGCCATCTACTGGGTGACGACCAAAGTCTCGAACTTCTACTGCCCAAGGAAGAGGATAATAATCAATGATAAGGACTTCTTTTTGCATTCACAACATAACAAATAGGCGAACAAGATAAGGTAAGTTCATAATTTGAATTTTTTCAAAAGACCCTTCAGTGCTTTTCGGCTATATCAATCCATTGAGGAACAGTTATTAGGCAAAAGAACGGATATTAATACTTGATGGATTTTCCAACAAGTGGTCGGTTTCAAAGAGTTGAATGAATTGATTCCAAGGTGTTTCTTTGTCTCTAACCACCTCAATCTCAGATCCACGCTAAATTCGAACCTTTTTCCTAGAATAACTGTTTATTACAATATTTTATTGGCAGTAACGAATTATTTTCGTTTATCGTAGTAGTATAACATGGAAAATATGCCTATTTTTTATTGTTTGAGGTTTGATGACTTTCAGGATGTGGTTTCACTGTGATACCTCTGTGAATAATAATATATAAATGGTTTTTTTGAATCTATATTGCGGTTTCAGATATGGAAAACTTTTGATGTCTTTCTTTCAAGTTATCCTTGTTTTATCAGATTTATAGGAAGTTCTGAGAATGGTGACATCGATAATTCTGGCATTTTCTCGACGTCACGATTGTCAAATCTTTCATTTTATATCGCAACTGTCCAAATGCACAAAAACTTTGAAAAACATCCATCCAAAAATAATTTTTGGATACTTCGGTGCATTTGAAAAAACTTCAATTGGAAGAAAAAGTGTCTTGAAAAAAATCAGATACAAGCAATACGCCTTATATGCTCCTATTGACTTACTGCTTCACAACAATATTGAAATACACCATTTGCAAAGTTGGCTTGTGCTTGAACAACGATAAGAATTGTTCCTTTTGCTGTCATAAGCCAATATAATTCAATTCAGGCAATTCAATGATAAATTCAAATTCAAAAGTTGTACGGTGTTTCTGACACAGTGCTTTCAACATGAAACCATATCCTGCAGGACGAATTTAGGACATTGTGATTGTTTATCCTCATTGAATATTTGAATTGATCAATATAAATCGTGTTATATGCAGAAAAAAATTTGAAACGGGATCTACTTTGTGTGCCTCAAAGGGTTGAAAAGTGTTGTCAGTGAAACAAAAAGGGGTTTATGATGACTTTCAGTGGTAGCCTTGACAACTTGATGAGAGTGAGCCCTCACAAACTTTGTGAAAACCTTGAAGTGGTTGATGAAGGTTGTCACAACTGAATACCGTCAAAGGAGCTGGTAGAAGTGTGGGCTACAAGGCACCCTGAGGGCCGTGATTGAACTCAAATTGTTTCCTTCGTAGCAGAGGATTTGCTGTAGAGTTCAACTCAAGACATCCAGTACATCCTCATCCAATGCAGACTCATTATCAGATTATGAAATAATCTCGTGATAATTTTATTGATCACAATATTGAGAGAATTGAAAATATGAATTTTGCCTTTCATTTTGGTACATACAGAAAGGTAAGGTGGTATTTCAATTAATATTTCACCATATTCTTTATTCATATTTCGAGAAAACTGGTATGTTCAATTCGTGACCGTTGTCTTTGAACTTGCTGGAAAACTTGGAATCACTCCTAATTCTGGTACTATTACTCCCAGTATGAGAAATCATCAATAAATTCCCGTTACACTACATTCAGGATATCGCTTTAATCATAAGCCCATATACCTATCATTAGAATGGGAACCGAGTCACCGTTTACAAAACTTCCTCCTTCTCTAATGATCGCAATGAATAAACTCGATCTGAAAATCTCACGAACGATGTCCGACTCTTCTAGTTGAAGTAGTAGGCTACAAGAAACAGGATTAACAAACAAAAGAAAAAACCGGTAACCGGATGCTGGCGGAGACCAGTTTTCTTGATTTCTTATAGCTTCGAGTACAGATATACGGTTATATTTATTCATACACATAATGATGAAACAGTTGGTATATAATTTTCAGGTGAGCGCAAGAACTGTGTCATTATTGATAGCTCTTTGAAAAGTTGAACTGTCGTGGGATACTGCGCCTTGGGTTTAATTGCCACTAAATGTCGAATTAGGAGAAAAAATAGAGATTCGCCTTATGTAAATGAAACGGATAGTTGGTGATGCAATGTAAAATGTGAGCAGTGATTCCAGAATATATGTTTAATGGTTTTATGTATCTGGTAATCAGGCATGGAAATAAATATTATAAATAACAATTATCTGAATGTTCTCAATGATATCACTGAATGATGAATATTGATTTGCAGTTACAAATCTGAATTTAATGAAAACAGATGTTTCAAGTCTCATCACATCAATCCACGATTGGTATAGTTTAGTGACTATTTTGAGCATGACATAATATTCATTTATAACCGATAATAGCAAAATGGTCCAACAAATAACATGAACTTCAAATTTAATGTAATTCGAAATTTCCATTCAGGTAGAATTGAATAAGTAAACGGCGCTGCCATTGTTTGATATATCACAATCTATGAGAGACTTAATATTCAAATTATTGTGACACAATGAATAAATTTTGTTAGATGTTCTTCATTTGTTCATGTGTACAATACATAATACCCAAACGGGTGTGGAACATGTCGATAGTATAAATAGATAATAGATGAAAGAAAAGAGAAACCGAAAGGGAAAATATAATAGCTTATGAATTATAACTACGCATTGAAAGGTTTTTTTACATTTACAAAATTATCACACATATATTGGGAATATTAATTTTTTTTCCAAATTATAATAACAGTTCATAGCAAGCCTTTTGTATTAATACCTGCTCAATATCATGCTTGATTTTATTTATTGGTATTTCTTTAGATTATCGGACGAATGATTTAAAATTCACACAACCAAGGAATCCACATTTCTTCGAATATAAGAATTTTTTTTCTGTGATAGGATGTTGTTTGAATCTGGTATTATTGTAATCATGTTATAGTTTTTTTTTCGAAAAGCTCATTATTTTCTTCAACAAATACTACTACTTCATATATATTTACCTTCAGAAATATGTTTTTGCAGCTATCATTTTGTTTCATACTGAGTATGTACCTCAACCATCTTTTTGGTTTACAAAAATTCTGTGGGCTTCTGTAGAATTTGCCCTAAATATAATTCCATATCTAATACGAGATGGACATATGCATGATACCCAATTAATGCAGCCTCTTTATTTACTGAGTAAGCCACTACCTTCAGTGCAAAGCAATAGCTTGACATATTTTGTGGTAGGTCGTCAGCCTGTTCTTTCCAACTCAGTCTAGAATATATTGTGATTACTAATCATTTTATAGGAGCAGCTGTATTTTCATCTCCATCATGGAGTAGTGAAAAAGCATTGTTTTGTAGCGCATTAGAAAATTTCATGAGTTGAGCTTTATTAATATTCATTTGCATATTATTAATTTCCAACAATTTTTTAATATGTTCAGAGA
The DNA here is from genome assembly GCA_032362365.1 of Zygogramma bicolorata. Lineage (NCBI taxonomy): Eukaryota > Metazoa > Arthropoda > Insecta > Coleoptera > Chrysomelidae > Zygogramma > Zygogramma bicolorata. The sequence goes on along the minus strand of JAVJAQ010006077.1, from coordinate 425,770 downwards.
ATTCGGTTTTTATTTGAATCATTTTCAGTTATAGGGTTGAATATTAAAGAAGTGCCATCAGTAAATTGAACAATTTTTTGATCAACTATATGAGGCAAATTATTAATATATAAAATAACAATCAGTGGCCCAAGTATAGAGCCTTGTGGAACACGCTCTTTCCTTTTTTTTTCTTTTCTGGTTCAATTTGTTCTCCGCTAGGGAAATGAAATTGAAGGAATTGATCAGTTTTGTGTTATAGCCGCAAAAAACAATGTTTCGAACCTTCAAATAATCCAAAAGTATGAATATATATTTCATTTATATGCATACGAAATTTCGAATAAATCAACCTATCGAGATATGGGAACAATATGGCAAAAGAGGACCGTGAAGATCAGAACACTCCTCCAGTAAATGCTGACCTTGTTAGCAAAACGCGCGTCGAGTGCAAATGATTGTAGTTTGGAGTTAGGGTAATTGATCTCTAAAAAGAGTTTCAACTTTCCAATTTCATAAGTTACCATGTTTTAGGTATGATAATGGTTACTTCGTTGAGTATGTCTTTGAAAAATGTCTGAAAATGTACAACCAACCGAAAGTGAACTTGTATAAACCCTTCGTGATGGATACATTCAATTTATTTTTATTTTAGTGTTTAAAAAATTTACACTGTTATCGAAATACATAATACTCGAAGAGATAAAATATTCATGTAAGACTTTGTGACATATTCCTGCTGAGTTTTAATTTATAATGAAAACATTTTTCTTTTACACCATCATGGGCATAATAAGATAGTTAGACATACGTGTGAGGTTCGATGAACGATATATCTTTCATTTCATCTGTATTTTTCGATAGACGAAAAAAATTATGTTCAATTTGATATTTGAGTTATCTGTAATAATAGAAATTGATGGAAATATATATATCAAAATCATCAGGCATCAATTTCCATGGGAAAAAACAATGTTTAATTTGCAGAATACAACGGTTAACTGAAAACTGATTGATTTCATTAATTAATATTGATAGGAATAATGACATTTGTACGAAATTATATATTATTTCAAATCATTCCATGAAATGATTATATCATAACTGCATTATTTATTGAAAGCTCTGATTGATTAATGAACATTCCAGCGTTGGTGCTCGGTAGTAGAAAAAAAAAAACAATTTGTATTTTTGGTTTTTTGATAGAACGATTCTCAGTCCAGAACAATTTGACCCGTGAAATCTGCTCTTTGATTAAAAGTGAATCAATTCAAAAATAACAGAATTGGATAAATATATAGTAACAGAAATAAGATTTTTGAGGGAACTTACGTATTTTGGCCCCCTTAACAAAAATAAAAATGAAATTCTTGACGCTCTCGAGTAGTTTCGGAGATATCCTCCCCCCCTCCCCCCAATGCCAGGCCAAACGTGGTTGACGCATGTATTTGTTTTTTTGCCAATTCCGCTAGAAATTCCCCCTTTTTTTTGTCAGCACAATATACACATTCTATATCACCTCGCGATGCGATGCACATTCTACTGTTTTGTTAACCTCGAATTCTTATCACGATTAACTTTTCATAGTCTTGCAGTGAAAAATGCTTATACTTCGGCAGAAGGTGGAAATTGTTGTATATATTATACTGATAGAAAGAAGGAGAGATTCAGAGCGAAATAGGCTGAAAACACATATTATGCTTCAACCCCGTTTTTCCTGTATTTGGGGGGCATATCTAAGATGAATCAGTTGACAGCGCCAAAAATTTCATTTGAATTTTTTGTTCACGAGGCTTCAATACGTATGTATTCATGAGTTACTTGAGTTACTGTGGAAAGGTATCAGGGTTGAATTGTCAAATTCGACGTTTTCAAATTCATTTGCTGGTGTTCTCGAAAGTAAAATGATATGTGATGGTGGAATTTTCATTCCTGGAACTCTTTCAGAGGTGAGATGAAGCAGTGAATACTGCTTTATCAGAATTATTGCCAAAGAAATCAAGAGAGAAGTACGTTTTATGGACTATCGCAAATGAACAAGGTGTTTTCAATCATTTAAAATTATGTACAACACTAACAACTGTGAGGGAATATCTTTTCCTTACAGTAAGGAAATCTTGACTTTTTCTTTGAGAATTTTTGTGTAGAATATCAAATTTTCGTAGCGATTTGCGGAAGAATATATTATTATGATAACTCAGGTGTATATCTTTGAGGAACTCTTCACACATCTCCCATCGAAGACCATTTTCTGTCAGTAGAATAGAATACGCTTATTATATTTTACTGAAATGTGTGAGGTCATACCAAAGTTATCAGAAACATTTTTATCCTTGAAATCAGAACCCTGCAGTTCAACTGTTGAGACCTTGGGACATATGTTCAAATGAAATTTTTCTTTCAAAGTGGGTTTGAAAATAACATCCTCATTGACATGTTATCCAGAAACACCCTGTATTCTTTTACGATTCGGAGGGCTTAAGTACCTGAGCAATCATTTTCAAACTACCTGAAAATCAAACGATAATACTCTAAACTGGTCTTCCAGAACCAGAGAAGAATGGATTGGAATTCACTGAAGATTTATGAAGAAATCAGAAATGACACATGGCCTTCTCGAAAACAACGTATTCACGCCTCTGAAATTCGGTTTGTGCCTTTTGTTATTTGTTTGTTTCTTTCAAGCGTTCTTGAACATGTGGCATGCGACGAGCATTCATAATAAAAACTGGTGTGACTTAACAGACCAACGCTATGTGGATTGATATTTCGGTACCAGCATGGTATGCCAACGGGTTTCGTAAAGGAGGTTTGTATATTCCCAATATAAACGAAACAAACAATCTTCGGGAAGAGGTCAAAATGAAAATTTGGTCAGTCCTACGCTATGGATCCATGGTTTTCTGAGAATGTATCCTAAAGTAACTGTTTATTTGATTTTGTTCCATCCCATCACATGTTTACAGAATGCAAACGCCCTTGTTTGGTATATAATAAAAGGAGTTTTTATTGTTGTCAACAGATGTTATTTACGAAACCTCTTGGGAACATCCATGCAAAGTGAAGAACAAAGTTCAGTCGAGGAAAGAGTTCCATTACTCTACACCTTTTCCGTTTTTTTTTCAGAATATATGGGATGTTATCCAGAAAATATCAATTGTAATTCAGAATAGTCAAATGTAATTCAGAAAATATCAACTGTATCTCAGAATAGTCAACTCTAATTCAGAAAATATCATGTGTAATTCAGATTAGTCGATTGTACTTCAAAATTTATTAATTGCAATTCAGATCTTGTCAATTGTTATTCAGGATTTGTCAATTATAATCCAGAAAATAGTTGATATTTCAGGATATTATAATTTTGACTCAGATGTAATCGAATGTGAGAAATAAATGTCACTGAGATGTCGTGTTGATAAGTACTTTGCTGGTCTGCAAATTGTTTCCAGAGTAATTTGTGAATTCAACGATTCTCTTCTCGGTGTGCGTGTCAAACATGTCTCATATGTTAGTCAAACAACTCAGACATATATTCATCAATGAAAACCCCTAACCATTTGCAGAGGATAAATGCAGGAATTGCAAAACCTCGTTTTGCCTGGAAGAATCATCACAGAAAAAACTTCCAGGTGGACATGAATCCCTGCAAGTAGGGGTAAAGGTAAAATGAAAGTCAATAGTATCAGTAGTTTTTGCCAAAAATCAATCTACCCGAATGAAAAAGGTTCTCTTGTACAATATTTGTCCATGATTCGTCTCCATCAACCATACAATCTCAATTATATTTGACATTTTCTGAAATACAATTAACAAGTTCTGAATAACAATCGACAAAATCTGAATTACAATTGATATTTTCTGAATTCCTGTTAACTAATCTGAATTTCAAATGACATTTTCTGGATTACAGTTGAGTATTTTGAATTACAATTGATATAATCAGATTTACAGTTTATTGATCTGAATAACAATTGATAATTTCTTAATTACAATTGGAAAAGGTGTAGTCGCATCACACCTATTCACGATTGGTTTTATCTAGTGACTATCTAAGTATCAAATGTCACTCAGTATACTATTCAAGCATAGTGTAATATTCATCTTGTAATTGACAGCTGAGCTTTCAGCCAAACATTGTCCAGGACGAGGTAAAACGCTCATCAACTTGGTCATATTCCTAGATAAAACCATACGCTTCATATATTCTTTTGGTCAGCTTCAAACAAATTCCATTTGTTTATGCCCTGAATATTTTAAAATTTTCATTCGTTTGTGAATCTGAGGGCTTTCAAGTCAACCTTGAGTTTACTCCATTTCAGAACGATATGATACGATACTATATGTTAATTATTTCAATTCGCCTTATTGCATGAATAAATCTCAAAATTTCGCATCAGTATGACAGAATACCTAAAGTTTGGTTGAGTGTGTCATTTAAATTCAATACTCTCCACTGTTCATAGAAGTACCACATATACCACATAGTGATAGTGGGATATTGAAAGAAATGTATTGATGAGAGAATCGAAAACAGAGCTGAAGAGGTAGAGTCGTGGTTTTACAGTGAAACCACTGTGATAAAAGGAATAAATCTGAAAAATTTTTACTGAATCGAAATTTTGGGTTTCAGATATGAAGAACTCCTTTTTGAATGAGCCGACTCTCTCTCAAGTCATCCCCTTGTTATCAGGTTGATAAGAAGTCTAGAAAAGTGGGAAATCGATTATTCTGCCATTTTATTGATGTCACAGTTATCAATTCCTTCATTTCATGTCTCAACTATTAGAATGCAAAACTTTTGCCTGTACCGGAAAAAACTAGGTCTGGACAGAAACTGTCATGACGAAAATGAGATACAAGTCATATATGTAGCACCTGAGATGGGGAAAAGTAATGCGCTTTATATTATGCCTTTATATGTATGTACGCTTCCTCTTGAAGTACTGCATCACAACCACATTGAAATGCACCATTGGCAAAGTTGGTTTGTACTTGAATAACGATAAGAATTGTTGACATTTGGCATTGCGTTTGTATTTTGTTTGTCTCAGAGTATATTGTTGTTGCAGTGTTTTTCATTGTGTCTGATATTTCTCAAAATAGTTATGAAGGTATCACAAAAAACAGAATTTAATTGAATTCGTAACGTCGGCAAGAAAACAACTTTTTGATGAATTTTTTTCTCAGTCATTTTCAATTTCGAAGTTTATATATACTTTTCTTATAACTGTGCTGTTATTCGTATACTCTATTGCTTCATCTTTTTATCTGAAAAGTGTTCTTACACTTTCTGATTCAGTTGAATATTGTTTTTGACAATGAATGGCAATCAATTCAGAAAGATAACTGGAATTTTCTATCATTGTCGTAAATCATTCATGTTTTGAATTATCTTTCTTTCAACATTTCTGTCAAACTGACAAGCAGAACTCTTCATTCATTTTTTCCTTCAAAGAAGAAAACTTTGTCGTGCATTGTCAAGTAAACGGAATTATCTTCATTGCAGATGGCCTAACATAAACTATGTCTTTATAAACAATGCCAGTAGCACTCACTCAGCAAAGAAAAATAATAATGAACAATCTGCGGGATATCCCTCTTTACTTTCAATTCAGCTCATCCAGTATCACCTCACGTATACGAATTTATGTTATGACAAATGTTTGTTGTGAGAATGTTGACGATGTGGGTGGTGAGGTTGTAACTGTAGGCGACACAGATGTTACTTAATTATGTATGCCAAGCTAACTCACCCATTTCTTCCATATTCGCTATTTTAAATGAGGCTTACCTGAAAAAAGAGGAACGCAATTAAAACTACGATATGAAATTTTTTTTGTGTGTAATAAAGGAAGTTCGAGGGACCCTGATGGAATAATAAGTGGAGGTGTGTCTTTCGTCGAGATCCCTCAGGGAAAATGTTCGATTGTAGGAGAAATATGTCAGATACTATGATATAATTCATTTTATAACGATATTTTGGAACTCTCTCCAAACAATAGTTATTTGTTTTACTAGGCAGAGAAGTAGTAGATTGACTGCCGCTGCTGATATTTCAGCTAAGGCAGTCAATCAACTTTGCTGTTAATTTGAACATATAATTTCTTCCCCAATTGTTCGAGATTGATATAATGTAGGAGAGTGCATTTGCGAATTATTATAATTCTCACAATCTTTTTATTTTTCCTGTAGTGACAAAATTTTATAAAAATCGTAAGTGTTGAAAGGTTCAATGCTATGAAAATGTGTATTTTCATAATAATTATAGTGTGACAACCATATAAACAGTGATAGCGACTCAGGGCTACTTACTCCTCCAGACACATATCAACCAGCAAAGTAGTATTTTAGCCGCCTAGCCAGAAAAGTCCTTACTTTGCTGCCCAGGTACCAAAATACTTTGCTGAATGATATGTGTATGTAAAACCAATATTTGCTGTCAATCAGAAAAAATGTTTTGTTTCAATATTTTGAAGCGATTGAAATCAAACTTTTCAGAGATCAATTAACCTTAAACTGATATCATTTGCACTCGAAGTGCATTTCGCTGAAAATGTTAGCATTTCCATGATAAAATTGACTCTTCTGCACCTGAAGATGCTCAACTTGTCGACTGCAAATAATATCATTTTGGTATTAGGGTAATTGATCTCTACAAAAAGTTCCAACTCTGGTACGAATTTCGTTTTTCATTTTGACAGATGAAATGGGTTCCAGCATGGAATACCTAGTAATCGAATGACACCATTTTGGTTGTGTCATAAAATCTCTCTCTTTTCTAAGGGCATCATTTCGTATTTTTGAGTTGAAGTTAACAGATGAATGATCTGGTGACATGTTAAATGTGTCGAGGTGATATTCGGAAAAAATATAGTCATTATTATTTGTTTCCAGAAAGTCAAAACTTGTGTGATATGAATCTGTTGAAACTGCATTCTATAGTATATATACAGCCTGTGCAACAGGTTCTCATCTACTTCATTTTTTCAGCATGTTTTACCAAATCAACTATATTGTTTGGAAACAAACTGGGTTGCACCCCTTATCTAAAATTGATCTCGAATTGATGTCCATGTTGATATGATTATACAACTCACATTTCATCACATGAGTAATGGTTTAGGAACTCCCCTATACCACGCATAAGCTGAAAATTTTAGTTTCTCTGGTACCCCTGTTTATTCATAAATCATCAATGAATTATTATTTATTTTGATTGATAGTTGCGTGAATTTGTTAATACTGAAATTGAAATTAATGAACATTATCATTATTATTATCATCTATCAAATAAATGATGGACCTCGACTTAGGCCCAGTTGTAGATATCAGTAAATGAACAAGGTTCAGTTGAAACCCATATCACTGGGAATCGTAAAACTGGCCCTGAACCCTCCATACATTTACACTTCAATATGTCATATATATATATATATATATATATATATATATAGAAGAATCCTTTTAATATATATATATATATATATAGAACCAGTGGATAGTGGGGTGTTTCAGCAAGTAAAAAGGAGTACTCTTTTAAGTTAGTCCAAGCTTTCGGAAAATTTTATTTCCATCATCAGGGAAACTACAATAATATATAGAAAAGTAGACTTACATCTTATTTGAGGATGGTACATTGATGTTAGAGATGAATTGATGGGACGTTGTTGACGATGAAACATGATACATAATTAAAACTTGATTAAAATTTTTTTCAGGTTAAAATCTGGACGTTGCTCTCACATGAGCTCGTCAGTTATACTAATTGAAGTATGACATTGATTTGAAATATGAAGTTGACAATTGAGTTGTGGCTGAGGGCCTGGGGTGTCAGTGTGTTACCAAATGAATTCTAGTTACTAATTTGGTACAATTTGAATTGAAGTATTACTAAATTTTGGCTACCTTGATTTTGATTATGCAATTGAATTACTGGAACTAATATTACTATTGGATAGGTTCTTGTCTAGAGTCAATAAATAAGAATATATTTCACTTAGGTGATTAATGTCTGTTCGTTTGTTCACACAATTGTTATTTTGAAAAATGTAGGACATTTCTGAAAAGGACCTCTCAACTGTTAGTGTTTCAGTGGTTAAAACTTTCATTGAATCGTAATCCATATGGTGGAACTCATTCACATGGTTCGCCAGTGCACATCTCTAAGGGTGTAGTCTTGAATCACTTGAGAGATGTGCACTGGCGAACCATGTGAATGAGTATGACCACCATATGGATTACGATTCAATGAAAGTTTTAACCACTGAAACACTAACAGTTGAGAGGTCCTTTTCAGAAATGTCCTACATTTTTCAAAATAACAATTGTGTGAACAAACGAACAGACATTAATCACCTAAGTGAAATATATTCTTATTTATTGACTCTAGACAAGAACCTATCCAATAGTAATATTAGTTCCAGTAATTCAATTGCATAATCAAAATCAAGGTAGCCAAAATTTAGTAATACTTCAATTCAAATTGTACCAAATTAGTAACTAGAATTCATTTGGTAACACACTGACACCCCAGGCCCTCAGCCACAACTCAATTGTCAACTTCATATTTCAAATCAATGTCATACTTCAATTAGTATAACTGACGAGCTCATGTGAGAGCAACGTCCAGATTTTAACCTGAAAAAATTTCAATCAAGTTTTAATTATGTATCATGTTTCATCGTCAACAATGTCCCATCAATTAATCTCTAACATCAATGTAACCATCCCCAAATAAGAAGTCATTAGTAATTAATATTTTAGAATTACTTTCCAACTTTCTTATATATTATTGTAGTTTCCCTGATGATGGAAATGAAATTTTCCGAAAGCTTGGACTAACTTAAAAGAGTACTCCTTTACTTGCTGAAACACCCCACTATCCACTGGTTCTATTCTTAACTAGTCAGCAACGACTACCCTTTCTATATATATATATATATATATAAATAATATGCTTTTTCATCGATATCCCATGAAATAAAATTCATAGTTTCATTAACTCTGGTATTGCTTTTATGACCCTTACAATATATCTGAGTTATATGTCCTATCGAAAATTTTGGTTTCGAATCTCGTAGCAATCTAACCATGAACGATATCATGTTCATTTACCGAAGTGGAACAAAGCATAATGCGGCACAATGGTAATTGCTAAGTGGTACCTAATTGGGCTGATCAGTAATGCTTACTCAACCCATTATCAGCACCATCACTCACAACTCTTTCCAAACTAATTCACTTTCATTATAATTAGCTTGTTGTGCGGCAAATATAGGGCTTCACAACGAGAACTCTCCACAGTGAATATTTCTACTAAAGTATGGAAATCAATAAATATTTCAGATCTGCAATTTTAAATTCAGTGCGATTCACTTTATAAATGGAGGCTAGAAAATTTTGAAAACATCAAGTAATTATGAACAGACTGTATACAAATAAATGGGGTCTCTCTTCTATTAAAAATTTTCACGATCGGTGCTCTTCTGAATTGTTATCAATCATTCCACCCTTGGCAATATCTACACGGATGACTCGATGAGCACAGAATTCCCACCCCTTTGTTGTGAATTTGGAAACCTGTCGAACCTCTCCCACTCAGGGATATTTTCTCAATAGAGCAGCTGAGCTTTGGAACTCCTTGCCGAAAGTGGTCTTTCCTGAGGCTTACAAACTTCAAAAATTCAAAGTGAATGTTAATTAGTATCTCCTGTCCCTTGATTAACGCGGTGTTCTCTGAACATTACAGGGCTTCCCTTTCGTGTGAATCTGCATATGAAAAAACACTTGAGCCAAAAGACATTGACATCATGGCAGACTGTTGAAAAAATAGAATCAACTTATAGACAGAAGTCGGGAAGAGGGGTTTCTACTGTGATTTTGAGAGAATGTAAAGTTTGTTCACTTACAGAAGTGAGCAGTCCACCCCTAAAATATTCATGGAAATACAACTTAACCGACCGAAGGGGCTCCAGTTTGAAACCTATTGGGAGTTGAAGTTGAAAATGTTGTTAGAGGGTGCAAATGTGCATCCCTGCAAAGCTTGAGTTACCGGTCTGAGAGATTTTTAAAGTTTTCATCAGTTTCATTAATATTCAGGGTTGAAAGTTTCCGTTGAGAAGTACCGTAGAAAATGATAATGAATTGAAGGATGAAAATGGAAGATGCCTGTATTCTACTATTAATTCTTTATTTTTTCAGATTGCGCTTGATTATCAACTCAGAAAATACCAAGATAAAATGCATCCACTATAAATTCATGAGTTTCAAACCCTATTGTACGAGTAGAAAGTATTTGATCAAGCCATATTAGTTACCAAAATAAATGATTATCGAAAATAAATCAAGATACCACAATATTGAATGAGTAAGAATGATTCATATCAAAATATTCTCTACGAAAAAATCCAGAAAATGGTGTCATGTAATGACCACGTGTTTATGTTTGTTTCTCCACGAACTCTCAATCTGTGAGGTTTCGACTATTCTTGACGTTTCCTTCTGTTTGAAAAATGGGACGTATTTTAGTGCTAGAGACCTCCTTACGGGACTACGTGGGGTTGTTTTTCGTCAGTTCAGGTACACATCCACAATCGAGACGTTGAACAAAAAAGAAAGGAATTCTAATAATAGAGGATCTCAGTTCTGTTGGAAACAATTTCCATAAATGAACTCGTCATCTTACTAATCGTATCACATTCTATTCTTGACTGTATCGGATTCATCAATAGTCAAAAATGAATGAATCATGTATGAATGTCATGTTTCCTTTGAAAAACCCAGTTCAAATAAGTTCAAAGCAGGAAAACATAAGGCGAAAGCTCTTAGTGTATTTCAAATAGCATATTCATGACATCGATAAATATCTGTTCAATCAAAAATATTCACTAGCAGAATCGAAGATGATTGTACTAATTTTCATCGAAGATTGATGGAAAGAAATATTATTTATTGCCCAAGTGACCCAGAAATATATTACGCTGCTTGTGGGTATTGGCGATAATTTGATAATTAAGTGTGTGACAAATTGAAGAAATTTTATGCAAAAATGGTCTGAAATATTATTTATTGTCAAGTCCAGCCACAGATCATAGGAACGACTTTGGATAGGAAACGGCATAGTCCCAGTATACCATATCCATAAAGTGAAGACACTCGCCACAGATCACCAGCTTCAACAGTTTGACAAGTCGATGTGTTATCAATCAACTTGATTGATTAGCGTCAATGTGTGTTAAAATATTGTATTTTGAATTATTATGGCTTACTACTAAAGTGTGTACTTATCGCGGATGTTTGTCGAAGGCTAGACATAAAGTATCGTCTCTCTTGAGGTTTTCGAAGGATGTCAAAAGGTAACAGCCATCAGTGTAACCGAGAGGATTTACTTGAAAATCCCCCGAAGCTCACTATAATACCAATCGCTTTTGTGAATTTAACTTTGAGAAAAAAATGTTCTAGAATTTTCTGCACATTGAAATTCGCAAATGGGAATTTGAAAAAAAGCAAAACTTTTAAAAAATTACCATTTCAAGTCATTTATAGTCTTTATCACATCGTTAATGTCTGAATATATTAATTGTACATATTTGAAGCTGCTGCAAATAAAACATCCTCTACCTATTGTAGGTACTTGAGAATTTCAGATTATTCACATTTATTTCAAACGTTATCCTAGACAAAATATCAATTTTATGAAGTGAAATAACATGTTGATTTGATACTTGGTATCCCGTACATTCAAATTTACCACCACAAAATGACATTACACACCCCGAGCACAGAATGAAGGTCATAGAAATTTGACCCTCGAGAACAAAGGATTGACATTTACTGTATGGCTATGGTATAATGGGGCATAGTTGTATAAACCAAAAACTACTGCATCACATTCCCATAGCGGCTCTTCACCTAAACAATACAACAAAATTATTCTTCACAGCTTCACACGATTTTAATATTGCATAACATGTCAGATAGACGTCAGTATCAGTTGACATAATCAAAAACTTCTGTTTTCGATAGCTCCGGTCTCAGTTAGAATAAAATTGGCGACATCGATAACTTTTTCAAACTCTACGCTGAAAGGATATTACATTTCAGAATAAATTTTCGTATTCTGTGATTTCAGTTTATGCACCCTTTCAGGGAATTATGATTATCACATAACTGGACTCTTTCAGTTCAACAACTCTTTTGAAATATCAATACTTTTCTCTTCTACCTACTCGCAATGAAATTTCATATACAAAAACAATAGTATACAGACACAGAGTTCAGGAATATGGCGTTTCCTACGAGGTGAACATACTATTTTCCGCAAATCATTTGAAATCCTACATTTATCAATTCATTCTCAAATAATCGCAAATTAATTTATTCATAAATAAATGGTGCTCTGGAATTCGTAATAGAGTTGCTTTGGTTACTATGGAAACTGTTCACAATCATTTATGTAGTAGTAGTAGAAGTACATTTATTATCCGAAGAAACATTACATGTTCATGTACAGGGATCTCATAAAAGTGCTACATCTATAATTTGAATAATACACAGAATAACTTACTATAAGAAAAAAACAAGAAAATGAAGCAGTGAAAAAGGATCAAAGCCTCAAAAGAGAAAAAAAAATGCTTGCCTAATCAAGCAGAAAGGATTTTAATTTGTTTTTGAATTTGAAAACTGACTTATTCTTTTTCAATTTCTGTAGGAATGGAATTGTAAATAGCAATTCCCTCATGATATATTGATTTTTCACCAAAATTAGATTTAACAGTTTCGATACATAATAATTTATTTTGCCTCGTAGAATGATCATGTGTGTTACATATCTCAGTGAAAATAATATTATTTGATGTTTTCATTTCATTTTCAACAGAGTGAATAAAACAGCAAATCTTCAGTTTATAAAGAGAATTCATATCTAACAAATGATTTGGTTTGTGAAGATTTTGTGTCGGCTCTAGATACGGTAATTTATATATACATTTAATTGATTTATTTTGTAAAGATTTCAAAGGTTTTAGAATCGAGCAGTTTGCTGTTCCCCATATAGATATGAGATACTGTAGGTGTGAATAAATCAGACTGAAATATATATTCTTCAAGAATTTAAGTGGTATGATGTTCCTTATTCTGAAGAGGATTCCAATCAGCGATGAATTTTTTTTCTGATATTTTCTACGTGTTGGGCCCATGATAATTTTTGATCGATATATAAACCCAGAAGTTTTGTGGTGTCAGTATTATTTATATAATTGTTATCTATTACTATCGTATTTGTAGGAATGGCATTCGTTCTTCTGAATATATTTGTATAAGTTGATTTGTTGAAATTCAATGTTAATTTGTGTTGTTGAAGCCAAATAGTGATTTTATTCATATCAGCTTTTATATTATTTTGAATCATTTCATAAGTTTCTGAAAAATAAATGATTGTAGTATCATCAGCAAATAATACGAGTGTTCCCTTCAATGGTACATATGTAAGAGAATTGATATAAATTAAAAACAAAAAAGGTCCAAGAATAGATCCTTGCGGCACTCCGCAAGTAATAGTATTTAAAGAACTTCGATGGTTTCCGATATGAACGTATTGTTTTCTATTGTATGAATAATTTTGAAAAATCTTCAGGAGAGTTCCTCTTACACCCATATTCAACAATTTTCTGAGCAAAATTCCATGATGAACAGTATCGAAGGCCTTACATAGATCCAGAGAAAAAAATTCTGGCTGGAATGTCAGAATTTCCTAGCGATTTGCGAATTCATTTGCAATTGATTCTGATGGAATCTCCATTCATTACCTTCGTCATTTCTGTACAGACATATCGAACGTTGCAAATGATAATTCACATTACTTTCGTCGAGAAACTCATGAATATATATTTCAAGAGAACGTTAATCACCAGGAGAAAAGTTCATTAACTTATTCTTCGAATTTTTATCTCCATGCATGAATGCAGTTGATTTCCTGGAAATCAACGAGAAGGAAACATAAACTATGCAATTTTCAAGAAATCGGCTGAGGCAAAGAGTAATTCACGTCATCGAAGTATCAGTAGAAATAGTTTTAGATCGCTCCAGAATACTGTTGATGAACAATTTTTTCAAGGCAAACTGTTTCTGAAGTGACAAAATTGGTAACTTCTTCAGAGCTTCTATATTCTTCGTGAATCCAGAATCCCAAGAAGAAGGAATCCATATAACCTTTTGAATATGGACTTATGGTTTCGATGACATGGAATAAAATTGGTGCTGGAAAATATCGAGTATGTCACTCCTGCAAATGAGCAGTACTGGAGTAGAGGTCTTGAAGAGCCAATAGAAATGATAGAAAACAAAAGAAGGCTTCGAATGTGAGTAATGCAACTGTTTGGAAAATTGTCGGACAAAAGTTATTGTACCCATACTACATACAATTGAGTAAAGGTGTCAAGTTTGGTATGTAATTTTTTTCTGTAATAATGGGAACCACTGCTTCAGGTAAGTGGAAGATCAATCATTCCAAATTTTTCATAAGGTATTTCAATGATGAAATTAACTTGTCAAAGCCAAAGTTGTAGTCAGTTCCGTTTCACTTTATATCCTTGAACATTATTATCGAAGTAAAAACTTGCGTCTTTCTGCTACATTGAACTTCAACTATGGAAAAGCCTTGTTAACTAGACAATCTTATTGCCACTTTCAGAGGAGTTTTATTTCAGAACATGGAAAGTTTTGAAGTGTTCTACAACTCCTTTAGAAAACTATTGAATGGATTAAGTTGCTGAACTTCTAGTGAAATTGTCATACATGATTTGAAACTGCACATTTGTGCACATTTCTCCATTGGGATTGATCTGCTCAATCTCTCCTCTCTGCTGTTTTTGATTTGGGTATGAATACAAGAGAAGGATGTATATCATTGAGGATCCTACCCATACCGTACTGATTCAAGTCACGGCATACATTTCTTCACAAACAAGGACAGAAAAAAAACAGAATTAGGGACACGTATTGATTTTCAGGATCTCCTATGAGTTACAAGCTCCTCAGAAGTCAGTTCTTTCAACTGTTCTGCTGAAAAAATCGGAAACATCAAGAAGGTAGTGATGATAATTCAGTTGGTGACTGTCAACGTTGTTACTGATTGTTTCTGTGAGTTCTGTGGGTTTATTGTGAATTGTCAAGTATGAACTTCCGGTCGTTGCAACGACAATTCAAGTCCCTCATGCTATTGAAATGAATTTTTTTCTTTGAGTCGACAAGGGGTTTGACCATAACAATATTCAAATAACTTCTCGAACAACGTCGTGAAGAAATAAACAGCTGTAAGACAGTCATGCAATTATTTGCATGGAAAGAAATACGGGTAGGAATGGTATTAGCGAAATGGAATATTTTGGGTAGTTCAAGAAGACTTGAATGATACGTTTATACAGTGTGGTCCACTAAGTCTGCAACAAATGGGAAACTTTTTTATTATCGATTTCTCAGAAAATTTTATTCCTGACTAAAGGTGGTGCATGTTCCAAAACTATACCAAGTGTACCTGAAATGGCTTTATGACAATCACCATACAGGATAGGCCAAAAAATATAAATTTCGTACAAGAGTAAAGTACCCTTATTTCAGAAAATATAGAAATATGTTGAGGAGAAAAGTTGCTCAGAATTAAAAGTTATGTTCAGATACGAAGTCATGGCCTGCTATTCGAATTTTTTTTCCTTTGGGAAATTTCGAATTACCCCCGTATGATACATATTTTTACTTTTTTGATTCAATATGTATTTGAAGTAGCTACAATCCAATCGGTTTGGAGTATTTCTCATCAAATTGAAGTGAATTTGTATAATTCACATGGATTTGTATTTTTTCAGGTGACCGTCAACTTCTTGTTTGTTGCAACGATATTTAAAACAGAACTCTTAAATAACACAAATATTTTTATGTAGTTAGTAAAGTATTTGCCTCGTTAAAAAAAGTATTTGTGTTATTTTAGAGTTCTGTTAAATATCGTTGCAACAAACAAAAAGTTGACGGTCACTTAAAAAAATGCAAATCCATGTATATGAGTCTGAATCATAGGATACATTGAAATCGCTAGCGGAGAACGACTTTAGAATAATTGAAAAATGGTTCAGATATAATACTCTCACACTCAATCTGGAAAAAACGAGATATCTGCCATTCACATCGTACTCGAGTGGATTACCTAATATGGGACCACTGAACATTGGTCCTCAATCACATATTCCAGAAGCTGATTCGATAAAATATTTAGGTATCATAGTCGACCGACACCTCAAATGGAACCTTCAAATCAGAAATATAATAAAAAAATTGAGGGGCATGCTCTCAAGATTCAAATACCTAAAAGACTATCTTGACACTAAACATCTTTCCGTATTATACTACGCATTCGTACAATCACAGCTAACTTATGGAATAATAGGATGGGGAGGTGTGAACGATATTCATCTTGAAAACTTGAACGTTATTCAGAGGTGGATTCTCAGAATAATATTCGGCAAGCCACTTCTATTTTCTAATGATCAATTATACATATTGTCTGGCATGTACGACGTCAGACAACTTTTCTGTGTATCCATGCTCATCAACCTCAAAAAACAACATAAAATTCCAAAACAAGTGACTCACAACTACACTACCAGACATAGATCACAGCTACTACCACGTTGTGAAAAAACAATAGGTCAACGTCACTGTGACTATCTTGCACCTAGACTTTACAGGATGATACCTAGCCCAATACAAAATACACATAATTCAAACTCATATAAGAAAAAATCAAATACTGGATTTCTACTATAGAAAGAAACAACATACACGATTTTGTTAACCAGAAATACCAATGCTGATTAAAAAAATTGATTATGCATTATACCTCATATCAAAACCAATATTCCAATTCCATACTACCATACTGAACTCACATCGGAAATGTTATGAATGGCTTCCACATATATGCTTTGATCTCATTTATTTGTGTATATACACATACATATGTTTTAAATATACTTTGTGTTCCATTTGTTTGAACTTGATACCCCTACTGTTAATTATATGTTTTACCTTCTGATTTACATATATATGCGAATACATTTGTCATGTGTTGTACACAGCACTTTTGTCAATACCTAGATTACTTCTGTTTTTATTTTATTATATTGTATACACACGAAACCACGCACAAGCGATAGTACTTCGGAACTAAAGCTTCTGTGGTATCACCATGTTTATTTACTATAATGTCAATTGATTCTGTAAACACTTCTTTTTTTTGGTAAATAAACATTATATTATTATTATTATTATTATGTAAATTATACAAATTCACTTTAATTTGATAAGGAATACTCCAAACCGATTTGATTGTAGCTACTTCAAATACATATTGAATCAAAATAGTAAAAATATGTATCATACGGGGGCAATTCAAAATTTTCCAGAAGAAAAAAAAAATTCGAATAGCAGGCCATGACTTCGTATCTGAACATAACTTTTAATTCTAAGCAACTTTTCTCATCAACATATTTCTATATTTTCTGAAATAAGGGTACTTTACTCTTGAACGAAATTTATATTTTTTGGCCTATCCTGTATGGTGATTGTCATAAAGTCATTTCAGGTACACTTGGTATAGTTTTGGAACATGCACCAACTTTTGTCAGGAATAAAATTTTCTGAAAAATCGATAATAAAAAAGTTTCCCATTTGTTGCAGACTTAGTAGACACTGTATATGCTATTTGGAGGATTGGTTTTATATATTCAGCTTTTCATTTGAATTCGTTTCTGGAAAATGCGTGTACCTATATTTTTTCATGGCCTCATTTGGAGCGAAATCACCACATAGAAAGCGTGCTTCGATTGATATCAATAGCATTCAGTTGCTAATCGATAATGGTCATTATTGAAATACGACTCATGCCTGTCCATTTCACATAAAAGTCGTGATCTTGAAAAATGCACTCATAGCGCATATCCGTTTTCGAATGAAAAGGCTGCAAATGCATTTAATCAATAATCATTCAGCGGTAACTGTACAAAGTGACGTCATCGCTGAACAGACCAGAAATATAGGTGAAGGTAATATTCGAGTTCGCAGAGCGGTCTCTGACGAATATGAAAAAAGCACGAATTAATAATAGCACAATCAAGATCTAAAATTGCTTTTCCATTTTCTTCTGTCGTGCTTCACTTCTGATGAAACCGGTGTTCTTTAATTGTGCAGATTTACATTTTCGAAGCGAATATATGCATTGTTTATAGAGATATAGTTAATCAATGCCTGTGTAAAATTGATTTGAAGCATTTTTGTTACGCCATCAACAGTATAACGTCGATATTTCCGTTTATTTGACAATGCTTGACAAAATTTTCCACTCTGAAGGGAAAATGGGAGCAGAGTTCTGTCTGTCAGTCAGTTATGACAGAGATGACGATATAAGTTTATACAGAAAATAAAAATTCAGGAATTTACATAATTTGGGAAAAAAGTTCATTTCTGTATCATGTATAAGTAATCGAAAAAAAACATGATTCAGGCCACGACATCCGTAAGAAAAACGAAAGAAAAGATATGACTTGGAATCGAAATCACTACTGCCATCTACCGGTTTTATCCATCCCCTCAAATGATATCTCTATATGGTGAACTTACTATAACTCTATAAACAATGATCTAAGTACTTCTAGAAACACTATTTGACCTCAACACGAAAGGGTAGGTACTGCTGTGATGAAACCTTCAGTATTAGTTATGAATAACTGATAATGTAACTCCCAGTATTCAATGCAATGATTGAATGTTCCATTGGGCTTCTTCGAAAGAGTTTTTTCTTAAGGACCTCTTGGAACTCCATTCGTGTTTTACCCTTCCCTCTTGGGATTCTTATTCCGCCAGCAGATATATATATATTTCAAAAGAAATTAAATTTTCGAGAGGAGGCCTCGCAGCTGAGTCAACCCCAAGGATGAGTGAATCTGAACAGGTTTCAGCTGTAGTAAGTCATCCCTTAAAAATAATTCATTTGAATATTCAGTGTATCATTAATAAACTCAATATACTAGACGCATTCTTGGAGGAGCAACAACCAGATATTTTACTATTGTCTGAACATTGGCAAACCTATGAAACAATAGGTAATATTAAAATATGTAACTACCATGTAGTTTCCAACTTCTGCAGGACTAAAAGACGTCATGGTGGCGTTGTTATCCTTGCCAAAACCAACAAAGCAATATATTGTAAAGAAATTAAACAAGTTAAACAATTATCTCTTGAAATGGATATGGAATGTAGCGCAATTTTATTCAAAAATGATACCTGTATAATGAGTGTATATCGTTCAAATAACGGAAACTTAGACATATTTTTCATACAATTTTGCAGGATACTCGATATTCTCCATCAGCAATTTAAGCACATCCTCATCTGTGGGGATTTGAATATAAATTTTCTACAGGCTTCAATGTCTAAAAATATTATGTGTGATATTCTCGAATCTCACAATCTCGAATCTCTTATAAGACAACCTACTCGTATTGCAAATACAAGAGGTAACACTAGTGCTACGGCCATTGACTATATAATTACTAATGACAAACAATGTATTGATTTTGAAATTTTTGACCCATGCATTTCCGACCATTGTGCCCAAAGTATCACGTGGCACAGTCTCAAATTCGATCCACTGAAACGAGAAAATACCATTTTCAGAAGGAAATTCACTGACCTCAGTGTAGAGCAGTTCAAATATCTTCTGAGGAAGCTTGACATCAACTACTTGAACTCTTCAGATATAAACGTTTCTTTCGAAAAATTCTGGGAACACTTGTCATTCGCATTCGAAGCATCTTTTCCTAAAATTCCTTTTAAAACCAAATATTCACGGCCATCAAACGCTTGGTATACTCGTGAACTCAAAGCTGAATCAGAAAATCTATGGGATTCCAATAAATTGCGCAAAACACTTCCCATAAATCCAGCACTCAATGATGAATATAAACGATTGAAAAAATTATATAACCAAAATGTAAAGATAGCGAAGCAGAATTACTATAAGAATCTCATAGAGGAATCGAATGATAAAAATAAAACGATCTGGAATATTGTTAATACTCGTCTGAATAAAAAAAATGTACAAAACGATATAGAGCTCGATCATGATGGTCAACGAATTTCGGATAAGAAGGAACTCGCAAATATATTCGGTAACTTTTTCGTGACGGTAGTAGATGAACAACTCAAATCCAATTTCCAAAATAGTCTATCAACTAACTGTACAACATCATCTATGAAAAAAATGAATTCTTTTTCCTTTCAGCCATTTTTGTCGTCAGAAATAGAAAGTATAATAAAAAATTTAAGGAATAAAAAATCAACTGGAATAGATGAAATTCCAGTTTACCTACTAAAAAAATGTGCTACAGAAATTGCTCCATATTTGGCGTATGTTTCAAATAAATCAGTTGAACTGGGCCAATTTCCAAGTCGGCTGAAAATATCCTTAGTATCACCTATATACAAAAAAAATGACAGACATTCCTTGCTCAATTATAGGCCTGTTGCATTACTGAGTATCTTGTCGAAGGTATTGGAAAAAGGGATGGCACAGAGGCTGAACCAATACATAAAAAAGTTTAATATACTCAGTCCAAACCAACATGGTTTCAGAGAAGGCTATTCTACTGAAACTGCAACTACAGATCTGATTCAGCTGATACAGGATAAGATGGAGGAGGGGGAGTTGGTCATTGGATTGTTTTTCGACTTATCCCGTGCCTTCGATACTCTCAACTTCAATTTCATCTTAGAAAAAATGTGTGCACTCGGTATACGTGGAAAAATTGAGGACTGGTTCCGTTCATTCCTAGAAGGGAGGAAACTGATAGTTAAAGTAAGTGATAAAACATCTGATGAATTCTTAGTGGACTCAGGCGTTCCCCAGGGTAGCGTGCTGGGCCCACTGATTTTTTTGTTATTTATAAATGACCTTCCGGAATATGTGAAAGACGGAAAGGTTTACATGTTCGCAGATGATTCCTCAATTATGATTTCTGGTCCTGATAGAGGTGAACTACTAGCTAAAACAAAAAACGTATTAAATCAATTCGACAGGTGGTGTCAGAGGAACAATCTGATTATAAACTACTCGAAGACTGTTGCTATTCATTTTCACAGATCGAATACGGGAAGAGCCATTGGGGAAAACCTGGATATAAACAATACATCAATTACATTTCAAAGCAGCTCCAAGTTTTTGGGTACAATCGTCGACGAAAACCTCAAATGGGACAAATGCATTGGGTCACTATGTTCCACCTTAAATAAGCACTTCTTTGCGTTGAGAAATTTAAAGAGCTGTTTAAATTAAGAAGGTCTCATAAACGTTTACTATGCTTTGGTCTATTCTTCTATTAGTCAAAATATTATAATTTATGGTCTCGCTACTGACAGCAACAGAGTTTTCAGAGCCCAGAAGAGAATCATTCGATTGATATTCCACTTGGGTTTCCGAGAGTCTTGCAGAGATGTATTCAAAGAAAAGAGAATATTAACATTCACGAGTATCTATCTGTATAAATTATTAATATTTGCCTACATTCATAAAAACCATTTTATTCAGAATGCGGATGTCCACCAGTACCCAACCCGTCAAAGAAACCAATTCAGATTGGAAATTGTCAACTACTCGACTTATAAAAAATCCCCAAAATATGCTGCGGCAAACTTTTTCAACATGCTAAATGATGACTTGAAGAATCAGCCAAACCTGTTCAGATTCAAAACAAAATTGAAATGTTATCTGTTATCTAGGGCATTTTATAGTATTACAGAATTCATTTCGGACCGTCAATGAACAGTGTACTGTTCTACCTATTTTCAGTGTTGCTTGGTTTGGAAAATGTTTTTAAAGTGTTTTTATTGTTTTAGTATTTTTAACATTGTTCTGTTTTGACCTATCAATCCAATGTAAATTGGGGTATGATCAATAAATGTGTATCTATCTATCTATCTATCTATAGATATGCTGTGAAAACCTAGATTGTATCCAGATTGTTCAAAGGAGGGCAATTTTTCCACGTTATCTAATGAGACAATGTATTCAGCCCGAACTGGGTTTATTTTTAATAAACCCCTGGGGAAAAAATATCGCATCAGCGAAGAAACTGTCTACTATTACTTTTTTGTTTCGACGTTTGAGAAATATCGTATATACGTTCTCCAATCATGTTATTATGGTTTATTCCATAGTTATTTGTCTCATGGTATTTTTCTTTGGGGTGATTCGTGTCACTCTCATGAAACATTCATTCTTCAAAAGAGCAGTAATCAGAATAATGGCGAGAGTTCATCATCGTGAACATTGCCGCTTTCTTTTCATCAACTTTAAAATCATGGTCCTTCCAACATCTTTTATTTACTGCTGTTCACTCGAAATTTATGAAACTAAAGAAATACTTGCCTCAATTCTAATAGCGACTTCTCGGTATAGACTCCAGATATCGCAAAAGACTTCTATGAACCTTCATTTATATAACAGACTACCTTCTAGGATATAAAGTCTGGCTTTCAATCAATTAAAGAACAAATCAAAACTTTTCTATTGACATATTGTTTTTATACTGTCAATGAGTAACTTGATTCAAATGAGAATGAATTTGAGTCTATGTGATGGATACTCCACACCTGAAAGTTATTGATGGATTTTCATCTGATATTCTCCCAATAAATGCAAGTGTTCCACAGGGTTCAGCTCTGGCGTCTACTTTGTTTCTGCTTCATATCAATGATTTGCTCGAGAAAACATTTTGTTCCGTACATAGTTTTGCGGACGACAGTACTCTTCATACTAGTTTCTCTTCCAGAGTCCCCATACCAGCTCGAGAAACAAAAATTCATAGAAACATTTACGTCAATAAAATTAACGATGACTTGGTAAAAATAATAGAATGGGCTAACATGAACTTGGTGGAATTTAATGCTAGGAAAACCCAGGCATGTCTCTTCTCAAGGAAAGCCGATCTATCATTATCTAGTATTCAGATGTCAGGAGTAACTATTCCTACAAAGTCAAGGATCTCGATGCTAGAAATTACGATCAGTGATAAACTCTCATGGAAAAACCATGTGAGATCGATCGCCAAAGGTGTCTTCTAGAAAATTGGATTTCTATTTCGTGCGAAGAAATACTTCACTTTTCGTCAGCTTCTAATGATCTACAAGGCTCAGATACGACCTGTCTTGGAATTTAGTTCTCATATGTGGAGTTCGGCACCAAAACATTCATTGACGATTCTATTCAGCAAAAGGCATTCCGTCATGTTGGTGAATCTTCGCTCACAGACTCGTTCACTTCATTGGAACATCGTAGAAAGGTCGGAGACTTGACTCTCCTAGAAATTTTCACGGTCGGTGCTCTTCTGAATTGTTATCAATCGTTCCACCCTTGGTAATATCTACATGGATCACTCGGAGTATACAGAATTCTCACCAGTTTGTTGTGAATCTGGAGACCTGTCGAACCTTTCTCGCTCAGGGATCTTTTTTCAATAGAGCAGCTGAGCTTTGGATTTCTTTGTCGAGAGAGGTTTTTTCTGAGGCTTACAAACTTCAGGAATTCAAAGTGAATGTTAATTCGTATCTCCTGTCCCTTGATTCACGAGGTATTTTTTGAACATCACAGGGCTTCCTTCTCGTGTCAATCTGCATATAAAAAAGAATGCTGATACGAGACTGGATGTATTGAGGATTCACTCGCACACAATTTTCAATGTAAGCTTCTGTTTTTATATTCATACACTGCGCATTATCGTTAATTTCTGTGACTGCAGTCTGAAAAATACTATTTTCGATTCTCAAGCGCCCCTTGGGAAGTTCATAATTTTATGCGACGCCTGGCGGAAATATAACGCACTGCTATAATTTCACAAACAAACGGCTTCCATTTTATGTGTGTGAATTTTTTGAGTTCTTTGGTGTTGATTTAGGAAATTTCATCTGAAGTTGTAATTTTTTTCGATTAATAATAACAAACAATCATGGGTGCAGATCGCTCAGTGAGCCGTATAAAGTGTGCCAAGTTGCCGCAACTCTAGGAACCGAAATCCAAAGTTGTCTTTCCACACGTTTCCAAAGAGAAATACATCTTTAGTGGAAAACATTACGGAAAGTGGATTGAATGACAAAATAGACAGGTACAAGGCTTGGAAAATTAAACTGAAATTGCATAAATCACCACCTAGAGCGGCTTAAGTGTGTTACTTGTATTTCAAGAGAGATGATTTCTTGTTACCTGGTGAGTCTGTTTGTCTATTTTTAGGCGAAGTTATGGCGCATTTCATCATTCATGTAATAAAAGCCTCATTGGTTCACTAACACTACACTGAAACTGATAAATGTCCTGGAACAAATATTATTAGATTTTGTAACACAATGCATCTATGTTCACCTCCAATGAATGGTATTGTGCGGCTATTCAAAGCATCGTGAACACAGTAATTATATTAACCTTCACGAGAAAAATTTCGTACAATGAAAATATACAAAAAAAAAAACAACAAAATCTTGTCTAGCGAGGGCAACTGATGACTGGATTTCAGTTTGGCGCGTTATTTCACAAAAGTAGACAAGGTAACTATTTCAAAATGGTGGATATAGTTCAACCACCACCAGCGCCCTCATCGGTCGATATTCTTCCCTATAATGAATCAATCAATGATCATTCTCCGAATCCGTGCACAAAGCGAACTCGTTTAGGAATATAGGTGAAGTGTGCAAGAATGGAAAATAAGCTTGAATTAATAATAGCACAATCAAGATCCCGGACCGCTCTTTCATTCCCTTTCACCGTGCTTCACTTGTGATGAGCCGGCCGTTGTCTAACCGTGCTGATTTCCTTTCTCCAGGCTGCAAGTACTCCGCCGTAATTAACTCTTCACAGGTTCGAATTTAACGAGACAAAGCGAACTGGAAAGCTCGTCTGACCCGGTCGGGCCTCAAAAATTACCCGGTGTTCCCATTGATTATTGATTCGCACTAATCGCTACTTAACCAAATTACACCCCCTACCGTTTCCCTCTCTGTTCGTTCTGTTTCACTTCATTAAACGCCCAATATCACGGATGACGTGTAAGGCCATTTGCATTACACATTTTTAATGGGTCGAATCCGTTCGTTTCGGGATACGTTATCGGGGATAGGATTCGGTTTGGTGACATGACAGCAGGGCTTTTGTTATTTTGCATATCCTGCGCCGAATTGGCATGATTGATGTTATCAGCATCGGAAAGGTTTGTATTATGGCAGCTTTTGCATAGAAACAGCGACACCAACAACTGCGTTCACCGGATACCATGCGAGTGCGGCAAATCTTACATTGGAGAAACGAAAACACCATTGGAAGTGAGAATAGGCGAACACAAAAAAACACACAACGAGAAGAAACAACGAAATCTGAAATAGCGGAGCATGTTTGGACAAACCATCACAGCATTAAATGGTCTGAAGCCGAGGTCATACACAAGAAGAAGCACTGTTTCAAGAGAAAATTCAAGGAAGCCACCGACATCCTCAACAAC
Source organism: Zygogramma bicolorata (assembly GCA_032362365.1). Lineage (NCBI taxonomy): Eukaryota > Metazoa > Arthropoda > Insecta > Coleoptera > Chrysomelidae > Zygogramma > Zygogramma bicolorata. The sequence goes on along the minus strand of JAVJAQ010006077.1, from coordinate 400,199 downwards.
AAGGCATTCAGTCACCCCAGCATAGAGTTCCGGAATGTGTGTGTGACATTGGCTCGATGAGGGAGAATCTCGCCCCAAAACATCCATTTCCCACCAGTAGTGGCACCCACTCGCCTTCTTGTTAGTACCTCCCCTTCCCCCACCATTAGTTCAGAAAATGAAGCTGAAAAAAATGGCGAAACCTCGCAATTTTTTCATCCAGCACCGATTTGTACAAAAATTTGGGATTAGGTTTATTACACCCTCTAGTTCATTTTCTATATTGTGCCGTTGTACGCTGCTTGTTTTTTAGGGGTGAAAACTAATTGTCAAAAATTATAAAATATCATTAAAAACCTTAATATGGGTAAAAATAGTTAAATAATGATCGTTTCATGCTTTAGGGGTACAATTTCATAATCTTTCAACCTACCCTTGTTATAAACTACCCTTGAAATTTTTGTGAAATGTCTTTGAACTTAAGAATAAACTAATAATAATAATAATAATATGCTTTATTATCATAAGACATAATCTTGTTGACAAAGCTTGGGTAGTAAATACTTACTTAAAAAATGCGATATATACCAAAAGATAACAAAAATAAAACTATAAAAATACATACAAAACATGGTAAAATGGAGATTGTAAAAAGTATGTATATATAAAAGAGTGGAAGTCAAGTTCATATAAAAATAGACATAGAGAGTAAAAATTTAAAAGCTCCTTAATGAAGATAAAAAACATGAGCTAGTCAATCAGTTAAAAGTTGTCGTCAAAAAATTCATTCAAAGTATAATAGGGTCTATCAGATAGAAATTGTTTGACTAACTTCCTGAATTGGAAGTCATTTATATTGGCAGATCTTATGTACAGAGGCAAATGATTGTACATTTTTCCTCCATTGTAAAATATGGAGTCTCTGGTGATGTTTTTAGTTGGCACTGTGAGTTGCAGAGTGTGTCTGCAGTTGCGGGTGTTATAATGGGAAGAGGATGTGGCGAAGTTTAATATATGCTTATTTATTAAACACACAGATTCCAGTATGAATAATGCAGTTACCGTTAGGATATTATGGTTTTTGAAGAAGGTTCTACAGGACTCTCTTGGTTTAAGGTGTCCCATATACCTTATTGCCCTTTTCTATAAAATCAGAAGACTATTGAATAAAGTTGGGCTGCATGCTCCCCAAACCGGTATTCCGTAGCGTAAGTGAGAATCTATGAGTGCATAGTAAGCCATCTTTGCAGTGCCGAATCCCAATTCCTTACGAATTACTCTAACCGCATAACAGCCAGAGGCGACTTTGCTAGTGAGTTGTTTAACATGATCCACAAATTTTAAATTCTGATCAATGAACACTCCTAGAAATTTAGTGCTATTTTTAGATTCCAATGATCTATCTTCAAAATAAAGTTCGTTGATCGAGCATCTAAACGATATTAAATTTGTTTTAGTTAAGTTGAAAGATAGGATGTTTGAATCACACCAATCTTTCACTTTTTTCAAATCAGCAGAGATTATTTTATGTAACTCACAAGTATTTTTATTATTCCAAAGTATGGTTGGGTCATCTGCAAATAAGGTGAACTTTCCAGAAATATCAAGCTTGGTGAGGTCATTAATATATAATAAAAAAAGAATGGGACCTAAAACAGAACCTTGTGGAACACCCGAATTAATTTCCCTTTTTCTTGAAAGTTGAACAGTTTTGACCATTTGCGATCGTCCCTTCAGGTAGGAATCGAACTGGTGAGAAATCAACGAAATATACACTCACACACGCGAGCAAATTTTTCTTCTTCTCTGTCTTCCAATATGAATGGAAAAAGTGGAACATATAAAGTATAACGGCCCAATATACGCTCCTAAGCGGGTAATTCAAATTTTTCAAAAAAAAATTGATCGGTTTTTCAAGCATAGCTCCTTCATTCTAGGTGATAGAAAAAAATTTCACGATTTTGTAGATCTTTCCAAGAGCTATAACACTATGTGGATTAAATTACTCAAGATATCTTAATTTTTGAATGGGGAGAGTATAAAGCGCTCGACTAAGGTGATGTTCGATCGCAAATGTAGGTGTTAAACGGCTATATCTCGCCGAATAATCACTTCACAAAAAATCAACAAATAAGAAAATTTTTGTCATTGAAAAAACTATAATTTAGTACTGTATCATTTTTTCGAATTATTAGTAGTTTAAGAGATATTTATAAGAACAGGGTTAAAAACACGAAATTGAAAAAATCGTTTTCTCTTTAGACTCCAATTTTTTTAAAATTAGGCATTTTGAATTGGTTAAAATTCGTGGGTGTATTAATAGTACATATATTAAGAGAATAGCAGGAGGGTGGCAATCAAATTCAGTTAAGGGTTACTTTGGAGGTTGTTTTCACAGATTTTTTTCATAGAAAAAAGCGGGTACCGTTCTTATTTTGATCATAAGTCGGTCAATTTTTATGCTAGGAAGACATTTTTCTATTTGTTTGAAAGCTCTAATTTAAAACTTCAAGAACGAAAAACTTCCTTCGAAAAATGCAAATTTTTCTCGTTATTTCGCTTTAAATCTTCCAATTTATACATTTGACGAAAAAAGCTAAGCATTAATTTGCTGTATCTCAGTTCGTATGTGTCGTAGGAAAATTACAAAGGAAGCATTGTTTTTGTTTTTTCAAAACCTACAAGTTGCCTCTCTACATTAGGTATGAAAAAGAAGGCAAATTAGCTTCCGATACGTCGCCACGGGTGTATAATCGATAATAAATCTCCGAATTCATTAAAACACGATACGTAATCGACCAAATAGTCGTTCAATTTTGAATCCTTTTGAAATTGCAATAACGTAAAGGGACAAATCTACCAATTTGCCCAAAAAACAGATATTATAAAGACTTAAAGCTATTTCCTTTTTATTTCTAAGAGAGAAAGAGAATCCAAAAAAAAGACTCCAGAGCTTTCTTCACTCCTTTAGATTTCAATATGAAATCTTAATTTCTCCAGATTTTGGTAGGTTAACATCCCAGAAAATTATGAAGACAAAATTATAGTTAACGACTCTATATTGAAAGATAGAATTGGATCACTGGGTCAATATCACGAATGATTCCCCAGAACCAACAAATTAATCGAATTAGAGTTTATTGGAGCGAAGATACCACAAATAATAATAGAATTACCATTCAAGTGGAATTAATTTTCTCAGAATGGTACATTACTGTGGTTTACGAAATACAAACATTCTGTATTGGAACATTATACGAATTCTTTTATCGAAATGAATAAAAACCATTATGAAACTTTTCATTCCCGTGGAAATGTTAATTGAATGTGTTTTTTGCCGAAGATCAGGATCAGAAGGTAGGGCTTTGTCGAAATTTCAACAGATATTCCCTTCACTGTGGATTTTAAAGTTGGAATCAATGTAGGTTTAGTAATTGCACATGCCAGCGGCTCTCAAAAAATTGTTTCACAACGAAAATATCGAATAAATGGTGTTCAGCTGCATGAATACTTCAATAACAGTATTCCGAATTATGGGTGTTATGAACCTATGAATATAATAAACAATGGTCCCGAGATCGGAGTGCTGAATATAATTGCGGAACAGTGTAATACAAAAAACTGATTGGATGCTTATTTTTGTTCGAATGATGTCTACGTCGAAAATAACCGATGAATAATTTTTTTTGGTTTCTCTTTCTCCTTGTCAAAAAATAGAAATTACAACTTCTGTGAAAGAAGTGAAATCGAAAGAAAAATTGATATCATCCTAAGACGTTCGATTCATTTAGAAACAGGAAAAAAGCTGCTCCCCTGGCTATAAGGTTTGATGGGCACAGTTACAAAGGAATCACTTGTTCAATTTCTATACCAAGCATATGAAAACTGAATCGAATGAATAGCATACAAAGGAAACTTACACACGAAGAATAATAGAGAGCTATTTCCTGAAAAAACACCACTCACCAGGACAATATTTCATTTCAATCCATAGACGATCTCGTTTCGCTCATAGAATTTTATCTCTTGAGCTCTTCAGTGAGGAAATGGATAAATTACGGAAAACTTTGACTAGAATCTGCAGATGATTCCGGAATGAAATAACTGCACTGAAACCAATCGAAAAATGTATTGACCTGGAGAGAAAACTTTGAATGAAACTATTGAAATATTGAAATCAGAAGGTTATTCTATGAAATTAAATGTCATGGACGTTACATATCTATTGAAAATAATTCTGAGCAGATATCAGCTGACATCATTCCGTTGGAAGTAAGCTATCCTATTTCTCAAGAAAACAAAAATCTGAAACGGTGAGCAAAAGAACACGACGATGAAATTTGTCCAATTTCAATCAAAGGGGCTAGGGCCAGCAATGAGCAATTCCCGTTCAGGTTTCAGCTAGGCAAGTAGTTATTTCACACCAAATAATTCATTACACGGGCAATATTTGAAACAGTTTCTCGGACTCTGCGCACCTAATCAATAACTATTGACTACTTTCGCATATTTTGAAGAATTTTCTCGAACTATAATATAAAAGTTTTTCAATTATATTCAGCCGCACGGTGACTAATTGCACCTTCGACAGGTAACGGAACTGCACACTTGAGTAACTCCGACTACTCCAACGAACACACAAAGAAATGTATTTCTGTGTTCAACACATTACCATTCACTTCGCGATGAATCATGCTTTTTTTTCAACGAAGATAAAGAGGATTTCTTGGCAAATAGGGTGTTTTCGTGGTTAATCTTTTGTTTCAATGACAAAATATTAATATTTTTCATAAAGGACAACATGTAGTTCGTGAAACCGTCAGGCGACATACAAACCCTTTGACCATTGGCCTTCTGGTTTGTAAGATCGTCTACTTCGGGTCATAAATATGTACTTAATACCCTTGATAAATGTATTTTGAGCTGGTTCATGTCAGTGATACGCAGTTCGATTTTTACAGATACAATATTGTTGAAGCAACGCTCGAAACGTCAGTGGTTCAAACTAGAAATTTCATTTATTTTTATTATTTTCATTTCATATTCACCTCGGAATACAGGGTATGTCAATCAAAAAATTTGCTATCTTGATTATAACAATTTTTAACAACAATTTACTGAAGAATGAGAAAGACAATGAAAAAAAAAAATTCAAAACAAAGATTCATACTTGATAAATGATATTTACATAGTAAATTTTATGGTCATTCGTAAATATTTCGCAAAGAAACGAGCAAATAAACTATTATTATAAACAATATACAGTGGCTTTCTTCAATGCCCTCCCCCTTTTTATTTTTCGAACAGGTGAACCCAAAAAATTTAAAGTTGGTATAATGAAATTGATTCATGATTACTATATTTTGGAATAAAGTTGTCAGATGACAATTTCTAGATGGTCACTGTGTGTCCTCTGGAAAAAACATTAATGAAAATGGTGGTCTTGTGACACATCCTTTCAAAGCTGCCGACGAATACTTTACAACCCTAGATTATTAACTACTACAAGATGGTGGAACATCAAATAATTTCCCGAATATATAGATCTTCAACTTCATAAAGTAGTAGCAGAAATATTAACGTTCCTGTGTTCGTAAATGTAGGGCGTAAAATATCGAATAGGCTGTTCTAATGTCAAGACGTTTGAGGCAATCATTTCGACCATCTTCTTGTTCATGAAAGAACAAGTCTTGTAGCTACAAGAGAAACATAAAAAATAACGATTCTAAATAATTGCTTTTTACTCGTTCTTCACCTTTACCTACATTGTGTTTCTCTTGTAAGTACAATACTTGTACTTTTATGAAACAGGCCCATGAACTGAATTAGCTTATGTCCTCAAATTATGAAGTTAACGATATATTCAGGCAATCATTGAATGTTCCGCCATTTTGTAGTAGTTGAAGATATTGACTCAATAATATAGAGTTGTACAGTATTCTTAAGCAGCTTCAGAAGGATGTGTCACAAGACCTACCTTTCCCTTGAATTTTTTTCCCAGACGACGCACATTCGCCATATTATTTTTCGCTATAAGGTAAACACGATTAAATTTCCACAAAATTTATTGTCTTCGCGACATGTTTCGATACACTGTATCTTTATCAAGCGAATGTTTCTTAACACTATACAGTGTAAAGTGTGATTTTTGCAAGAAAAATTTAAAAGATTTTCAAATTTACTGAAAATCTGTTAGTATTACAAAAAAAACTATATATTACTCATATGAAGTATTTCAGTTGACAAATAAAGTGGTTTTTGTTTTATTTTTGTACGATTAATATTGAAAGGAGATACACCACTGACTCATGGCAAAATGGAAATTGCTTAACGAAAAATGAAGAAACCGAATCGTTCTGGCGTAAATATCTCGAAAAATATAACTGTTACAAAAAAAACGATTCCTATCATTTTGCAAGATGACAAAATCGGAAAAATTTTGAGACCAACTAGAACCGTTTAAAATAAAAAGAAAGAAAGTTATGGGCAGAATAATTTTTTTTTTCAAAAATTTTTAATGCCAATTTTTCAGCGCCATATGGGCTAAGGTGCTTGGAAAAAAAAATCCTTTGGTGAAAAGTCAGAACACTTCGTCCTGAATATTCAGATATTTTCGGCCCTATCGGGTAATTATTGTTTATGTTGGCCCATCCAATTAAAATGTTGCATATGACATGAAATTTCGGTGATAACCTTATCTTCAAAATTGTACCTGGTACATCTCGTTATCATCAGCGAAACAAAAGTTATGGCCAAAAAACCTTTTTTTTTTCATTAATCACATGAAATTTTTATAGTAAATCCATTGGGACCCTCTATTTATAAGTTTTATGAACATTTTGGAGCTCTACCCGGTAACCAAACTTGTTTACTCAGATACTTGACACCTCTTTTGACAAATTCCAAAAAATATCAAGTTGATCTGAGTGGTCTCGAATTAGTCATTCAAAAATTTACTTCCTTTACTGGAGTATCTTGCAGACGACAGTACTCTACATCTACATACTAGTTTCTCTTCACAACTCTGCACATACCGTTGACTCAAACTTTCAGGACGTTATTTCACTTTACTAACGCTCCTGACACACATACCCACCCAACACGGAAAGTTTCGTTCTATCAGGACTGATAATCAATGTTATTGCGTCCTTCATTACAAATTTAATTAATACGACTGTTGGCCGATATCAAGCCCGTTCGGTACGAAATTGAAACTGGCATATCTTTGTTTCTGCAAAATTAAACTGATTAACACCGAGGGGACTCCACAGCGTCGATTGAATTTAATTAATGTCATCATATGCTTATCGGCTTCACTGGCAGTCGGAACTGATTTGAAAGCTTACCGTGTCGAGAAGATGATATGTCAGTGTCAGTAGTAGTGGATTTCCTGTGAATAGTTGCAAATAGGAAATAGGCATTAAATTTTAATTATTTCCAAATTTATGATGGAATTTCCATTCCTGGGACTCATCTGCAGCTTCATTAGAATTATTACCAAAGAAATCAAGAAAAAAGTACGTTTTATGGACTATCGCAAATGAACAATGTGTTTTCAATCACTTATGTAGAACACTAACAACTCTAAAGAAATATCATTCACTTACAGTAAAGAAATCTTGACTTGTTCTTCAGGATATTTTGTCTGGAATGTCAAATATTCCTAGCGATTTGCAGAAAATGCTTTTTTTCGTCATTTACTTATTGTTCAAATCCATGAAATATTATTGAATATTGATGAATAAGAAAGAGAAATTCAAAATCACGAAATGGGCCACCACTGGTCGAAAGGGAATATCGCGTGAGAGGAAAATGTAGCATATTTTCCATCAATATCGATTTCACATGAGCAGAGGTCAAAAAAGTAAAAACTTCAATTAATATATTATATGATTCATTTTAGTCCATGCACAGGAGTTTTCAATGTACTGAAACTTATCCTATATATTATAATTGCACCAAAATTCCTATTTCACGTCTATACCATAATATTTCATACCTATTTCTTCGTAAATTTTTTGATTTCTCAACCTACCACAATCTGAAAAAAATCATAATCAATATTTCCTTCAGAGTTATCTTCGCAATTGATTTATTACAGAGGACAGAATGGTTTGAAATTATGACAAAGCCGAGAAAGTTCGTGGATATGAAAACCGAAACTGTGATCGTGATAAAACGGATATGAATATGTTAAACACCAGTAATCTGGTTTTGAAAATAAACTTCTTGAATGAATTGATTAATGTAGCCGTTTCTACCTGTTAGGAGATCATGAGAAATGTTAACTAACTAACGTTAGTGTAGTTTCGTCCTATACGGATATTACCAATCGAATACTATAAACTATATATACTTCAACCCCATCCCATCACTATCGATATTGACTAATGATCATTATTGAATTCATTTCCTGAATTATTTTTACGTGCGATAGTATGGGTACGCTAATTTGAAAACCAGAGGATAGACTGAACTCACCTGATCATCCACTAGGTTCATGGAATTTCCAAGGATTATGGATGATTAATTTTCTAACCTTCGCTCATATATTACCAAAATTTCTATATTGTTTGGATTTAGGTACTTGTATGGTAAGGACAAGTTCGAAAGCGTCGAATCATTTTTACCTTGTCTGAAAAACCTCTAATGTTTCGAATACACTCCCGACTCTCAAGCTCATGAACTCTTCTACATCTTGACTTTTTTATATTTGACATTGAAGAGGAAATTGAATAACTTGACTTGTGATCTGGATGCCCCTTCCACTTTGTTTTCTCTAAAAAATTCAAATTTTCTATTTTCTGATGCTCTGTTTTCTGACTGACTCCTGCATTTGCCTGCGTTCAATCAATTATTTTGTCCTATTAGTAATATTGTTTTAATTTCTCCATCTAGGTTATTTTCAGGCAGAGGTAACAAGAATGTTTTGTGTTACATCGAACAATTGGCTGCAAATTTATGTGCATCATGAAGGAAATAATTACTTGGGATTGTAATATTTTTATGCCCTCATATATTTGCGGGTTTTCAAATTGGGGTATTCGTAATAATGACCATTGGTCATTACCGACTGTGAAATACGGTAGAAGGATGATATACAATAATTTTATGGTATCCATATATGTCGAAACTGTAGTAATCTCAGTTTATTTCTCATTATTCCTCATTTTTTATGGAAACCTAATGGATCACTGATCGAAAAATAAATGGAAGAGAGCTTACCAAAATAGTATGATCGAGGAGAAACATCATATATCTGAAAAAATCGGATATAATCATAAAAATTCCGGAGACAAATCCACACCCACGTTTGTCAAATATATCCATTATTCAAGCTCGTTATGAAATTCATGAACGTGGAAGTCGTGGATGAATATGGAAGAGAGTGTTTGTGAGATCCCACCATTACAGACTACATACATAGTCCCAAATCAAATATTCATTCGAATTTCTGTGACTGCGTCTGTTTATTTGGTTTCAGTTCGCCCATTCCGCATTGAAAAAAATATGGAAGAGTATAAATAAACTGGCTACTTCAAAGACATGAAATATGATCGCACAGAATAACATGTTCAAAAGATTTCTGTGGAGAAAATAAACAACTATGCATTCTCGATAAATACCACTGGACTAGTTTCTTCAGCAGGGCTGAGTTATTGGGAATTTTATTCTTCAAAGAATTCCTGATACATCAGTAGATTGATTTATCAAAGAAGTTGGATTATTTTCATAGGAAGTCTTATGATTATCCGGTGATGAGTAGAAAGCAGAATGTAAAAATAGCAGCTTTGTCATTTCATTGTCGTAGAAGGTTAGTAGTGGAGTGTGTATCATCAGATGTTTCCAAATTGCCAAAATTCTGAACAGAGAATGCAATTTCTGATTTTAGATCTCGATTACTTGAGAATGAAATGAGTAATCTACAGGGACTTCCATTTATTGAAGAATTCTAGAAGGAACAGGAGGAAAATTCAAACGTGCAGCTTTTTAGCAGTATGACACGAACATAGAAAACAGTACGATGATTATGAATCCTTCTGATCTCATTCATCAACGATCAGCTCTGAAGTATCACAAAATTTGAATGTAGGACCTTTCACATTCATAGAATCATTGAGCTGAACTAATTCTTACGCTGATGATCACAGAATATTCAAAACAATTCAAGATTACGAAGACTGTTCGAAATCACAGAATGAAGTACATGATGCTGACAATATTGACTGATGTTTCAAAAGTCTGAATCTTAGATTGCTCAATGTGAAGTCTAGTCTTGCCAACTGACTAATGTCCAATGATTTGTGCTCATGTACATAATAATAGTGATAAACGTCATCTGATGAGAATGAATTTATTCAATTGAAATTTCGACTTGAAACAAGTCAGTTCTATTTTATTTTTGCTTGAAGAAACTATTTTGTACCAGATACGTGACGTGGTTTTTTTAAACCTTCTATCATATGCCAAAGGCAAAAAAGAAAAATAATAGCTTACCGAGTCCGAGGGTCAAGGTGAATGAACTGGGAATAATCATTTGTCATCATTCATATTATTTTGATATTTCGTTATTTTAGACTGTCGAATACATCGAGCAGCTTCGTATCATGTACAACTAAAAGCCGGACATTAGCTTCTCGGATACCAAATATAAAGTGTGAAAAACAACAATTTAATTTTTTTCGGATATAATTGATGACTTAATAACAAAATATAATATTTTTCTGGGTATAGAACTATAAAATTAAAAAACATCATTGGTATGGTGCAATAAAATTACCGATAATTTTGCAAGGAAGCGTGATATCTAAAAATTGCAAGAGTTTATTTTCATATTTTGGCCAAAGTCCCGAGTCCGAAGGACGCGGGCTCTTTTAAAAAATATGAAAATAACCGAATGCAATTTGTATGAGATATCACGCTTGAATGCAAAATTATCTGGTCGTTTTTATGCACGAATATAATTCATAGGAATATTTCACGAATGAAGAAATTCTCAAGGAAATGTTATTTTTTGTTCATTTATACTTTCCTCTATAGATTGTATGGAGCACTCACTGTTGTTTACTGACGTCTAGCGATATGGTTTCAAATGTGTTGTTATGGTGACTTGATACAATGCAATTACCGCTGTAAGTTTTCGATAATTGCATTGCTCTTATGGGACATTTTATATATGAGGGAAATATTCATTATTATTTGCAAATGTCTTTCACATACATAGAAATTGGAATGTTATATATTTTGATCTCTATTCAAATGAATACGTTTCGCATACCATTAATATCTCAGACATCTCACTAATGTTTCACGCGGATTGCTGCGAAAGAGCAAAGTTAGAGTTAGTTATTGGAATATTGGAGTATTTTCGACAATAAAAATGTCGAGTTTCGAGCGATGAGACCGCTACATCATGCACTTGACAAAATGGCTAATTAAACGGTAACGTGCTTTTTATATGAAACCTAAGCTCGTAGTACCAAGCAGGTTTGTGGTTTTTGGCAAAGAAACTGAGTACGTTTGCCCGTTTGGAACTGAGATAGTGTGTAATAACTCTAATATCTTTTCAGTGATGGCTTGTTTTGTATAACTACTACTTTGGTGTGCACACGTTATCAGGAATCTTAGCACTTTATGAATTCAGATGAGCAGAATGACGATATTCTGAATAAAAATAAAAAAATCATTTCTAGATTTTGTGTCTCTAAACATATGGGAAATGAAGATAGACTCTAAAATCTACGGCTCGAAAATATTTTGAGAGAAGTGATTTTAACTAAAGTGAGAGTGTGACTTGAGAAACCTACTATCACAAACAGTAATATATTTCTAAAGTGAAAACTGTACCGTAGATATCTAGTTGATGATACATGTACTCTCATCACCCTGTATACGGCGTGAATGAATGATCCTGCCATCACGAATCACCGCGGAGAATCTGGTTTCAGAACTATAAGAATGTTGTTCGTAATTGAAAGTATGCACGCATTATGTTTCAAATGCACGCAAGGAAAATTAATTATACTCCGAGTTCCACCCTTCAGTCGCAACTGCTCTATCAAATCGCCTATTAACCTCATCCCTTCTACGCTCGAATGACATGATGCAAAAACGACATAGACGGAGACCGGCGTATACGAAGCAACAGGGCTGGCCTCGGTATTAGCATTGTTAATAGAGACACATAGTTAGTCATCAAGATGTATATATTCTTGGTGGAATGTCTTCTATACCAGTACAATGTTGATGTTTTTGTCGAAAACGCTAGACCTACAGCACACTTGATGATTATTTCCAGGGAAATTCGCATTCTTGAAATTTCTTTACAGGTGGCGTCAAGCGGCAACTTAAGAGACATGACATGATATCTGACGAAATTTCTATTAGCGAATTCTCTAGAACAACTCGTGCAGAGTCAGTGTATTACTTTCTTTTTTCAACACTCTCCATTATAAAAGATGAAGATACACGAGTTCTGTCAAAAATTGTACGAGTTGTTACTTAAGAATTAGCCATACTTTTTTTGTTTGTGTCTGTTGAGACGTAAACACAGATATGCATCTTGATACATATATTATAGTTAGATGCATTTGCTTTATGTTCTCGATATATGTTAGGAGAAATTCGTATCAAAATTCATAGGAATTTTTACTATTCGGTGCTGAAAATTTTCAGATAATTTGATCGACGTGAGAGGAGTAGAGTTGGACTGCATGGAAAAAAAGGTTCGTCAATATAATGTGTATTGAACATTGTAGTGTTCAATTCGAAATGAATTGGACACTCCAGAGTCCGGATCAACTTGAGTGATTTCAATTCATCAGGAAGAGTGCTCTAGTGCAGGCTATTATGGCGCTGTACAAGAAGACCGCATTTGAACACACTCTCCCGAGAGAACTTTTATTTAAAATATTCGTTATTGCATCCTTTTACTAGGCAACAACCATTGTCACCAATGCTGGAACTTGGAATAAACATGTTAAACTGGAAAGCAATCAGCAAATAACATAAATATTACTTCTACCGAAGTAAAAACGGAGCAAGAAGAGCTTTGTTTATATCAGCGTCAGAACAATCTCGCTTTATGTTGACCAGTTGAAGTTGAGTACATGTGTATTCAATGGTTTGTACTAATAACCATCGGATCTTGATATAGATGATCGATTATTTCTTCCACAAATAATACAACAGCATTTGATATCCATTATGAAACACTATCTGAAACAAAACTCAAATTTATTACCAAACAAACAACAAAAACAACGGCAGATCAACGACAAATAACTAAGAAAACTACGGTAGATAAATAGCTGGTTGAAAGAAACAGTAAAATTATGGAAAACTTCGAGCAAAAACTTTTATGCAAATCCCAAAATATGGCACAATTCGATTCTTGCACCATCTACTGGAAATCGCAGTGATTTCTGTGGATATAATTGATCGTGTCTAGAATTTTTGCAGAAACAATATCGAATCTGAGATCGCACCAGGAATATATGTACCTTGGAATAGAGGCACATAGTTAGTCATCCATAGAGAAGTACCATTTGGAAGGTTGGTTCTACGGCTAGATGGCACTAGTGATTTCGTTTCAGAGTCATGTAATGTCTTACATTATTTTGACGGACGACGTTGTTTGAATTACACATTTTCTTGATTAATTAAGCATAATACCAGAAAAAGGCAATCAAGATGCATATATTCCTCTTGCGATCTCTGATTCGATATTGTTTCGTAAAAAACTCTAGACACGATTAATCATATCCAGGGAATTCACTGCGATTTCCAGTAGATGGTGCAGAATTCGAATTCAGTCATCTTTTGACATTAGCATCCAAATTCATTCGAATTGTGCTGGAAGTTTTCAATAATATAATTGTTCTTTTCCACCAGCTATTTGTCGTTCCCAGTTGAATTCTCTACCGTAGTTTTCTTAGTTATTTGTTTACGGTTGCTTTCAATTATTAATCGTTATTCGTTTTTTAGTATTGAATTAAGTGTTGTTTTGAATAGTGTTTCATAATGCATATCAAACGTTGTTGTATTATTCGTGGACAAAAATAATCGTTCATCTATAGGTACCAAGTTCCGATGGTTAGTACAAAAAATTCAATACATGCACTCGAGTTCAACTAGTCAAAACCCATTTTGCTCAGTGTTAACTTCGAAGTTATAAAGGAGTTATATTTGTATTATTCACTGATTGCTTTTCAGAATTTCCCATTTTAACATATTTATCCCAAGTTCCAGCATAACTCACAGTAAAAGCATGCAATGACACGAACTTCAAATCATGGAATACGAGTTCTTTCCGGAGACTTCAACTGCGGTCTTCTTAAATAGCACCATAATAGCCTGCACTACAGCACTCCTTTCTAATGAAGTGAAATTGCTCAGGTCGACTTGAACTATGGAAGGTCCGATTCATTTCGAATTGAACACTATAATGCTTACTGAACGCTACATCGACGTTCTATATTTTCCATCTCTGTGGTCCAACTCCACTAGCTCTCACGTCGATACCGATATTTCGAAGAATCTCATCAAATTATTTGAAAACTTTCAGCACCGATAATAGTAATATTTTTATGAATTTCGATATTAATTTATTCTCATAACATATATCGAAAATATAAAACAAATTCATTCAAACAGAAACAAACATCAAAAATATAGCGAAGTCTTAGGTAACAACTCGTGCAATTTTTGACAGAACTCGTGTATCTTTATCTTTTATTTCGTCAGAATGTCATGTGTCCAGAGTTGATGCTTGGCACCAACTGTAAAAAAATTTCAGGAATGTGAATTTCCCTGGATGTCATTATAGGTCTAGCGTTTTTGACGAAAACATTAACATTGTATTTGTATAGTCATTTTACCAGGTATATATATGCATCTTGAAGGCAATCAATTCAGAAATAGAAGAGGAAGTTCTTGTCAACGTCGTAGATAATTCATTTTTTGAAGATTACTTTGATGCTTGAGGATTACATTTCCTTCATGAGCTTCTATTATCAACTCTATTTTGAAGTTTCATTATATTTCTTCCAACATTTCAGTCGATGTGACAGACAGAACTCTGCACTAAGTTTTCCCTCTAGAGAAGTGATCGAAAATATCGACATATTGTATATGGCGTAAGAAAAATTGTTCAAAACGCTTTTCACACAGACAGACCAGGGTTAATTATTTATAGTAGGTAAGCTGGTGAACCTCAGCTGCAAATGCCTTTTTTGGTTTGGTTTGGATTTCGTTTGTTGGTAACTGATTATTTTGATTGTTTTTTTAACGATGAACCAAGTAGCGGACTGAAAGGAAGAGGCCTTTTGTCCCCATACCCACTTACTTACACCTCGAATGCATTTTGTAGCCTATCATCATGCACATCCACAATTAGTCTCAGATTACTTTCACTGATTCTATAAACATTTTGCAGAGCATGCTGGAGTTCCATTTCCGTATCTCTTATGTATGCAATGTTCCTTCAATCGAGATTTCATGGCTCATCAACCTTGGCCAACGTTTTTATTCCAGCAATTTCCTCCGTTCATCCCTGAATTGTATTGCGTCTGGAATCTTCAACAAAAACCTCTAGATCCGACCCTGATTCTCAAATCAGCCTGGTTCCATCACCTTTATCCACAAGCATTCACCTGTCTCATATTCCATTGTGAGTGGCTTCCGTTCACAAGTGCCCCTCCCTCTCCCTCCGACCCACGGGGCAGAGGTTACGTTTTATGTCTCGGCTGTAGGCCTAGCAGCCGTTACACTCTCTGCCCCGGGTGTGAAAAACTAAGAGTCCCACGATTGTTTCCGACGAAACAATAAGAGATATAGATTATGTTTATGTATGAGTCATTAAGGAACACCGGAAAGCCATCGGAGGATGTGAAACAAGAAGAAGACGAATAAAAAACCGCGCGACTTTCAACCATTAAGGATATACAGGTGTTACGGTCGAGATTACGTCGCATGTTTTTTTTTTTCGGAGAAAAAGTGTGCATCCACTTCTAATCGGCCCTCGAGTGTGAAATTGAATGGCTTGTTTGTATTTCGTTGGTATACGATCTGCACAATTACTGTTCCCCGGGCTCCCATAGCTGAATCAACATTAACTTTTATTGAAAAATATGCTCGAGGAAATGCAATTTGGCTGCAACTTCTAAACGGTTGTTTCATGCAAAAATGGAATTTCCATTATGTGCGTATTTCGGAGTTGCTATCCATGATGGCGTGACTTCACGAGTTCAAAGATTGCTGGGAAGAAATACACTTGTGATTCTCGAAGCAACTGTGGAATAGTCTCTTAGTTTCCAGAAAACATTGTTATCTTATAGTAAACTTGTTCACTTCCACTCCGTTATTGTTGGTTGAAAAAGTATAGTCATAAACTTCTTCGGTTATGTTCTCTGCTATCAGGATTCATGTAGAACAAATTTTTTGATATGGTTCTTTATCGTTTGGATTGTGTGTCACAACATAGAACTCTGGCGTTACCTAATCAGATTTCAACACTCCAGTTTTATTTAGATTCATACTGATGATCGGTCTACCGCTTTGATTTTATATGAACCTCAGTAATAAATAATATACCTACCAATGTGGGGCTCGCTGAAGTTTCAGAATTCGTTTGGTATCTTCGAAATCTCGATTTATTTGCTTGTAATATGTGAAAGTTACAAAATATCATTATGTAATGAATACTAAAGGAGAGATGACAACAGAGCACGAGTTCATTTCATGTATAATATAATTGTTTACCCTACTAGTATCTGAATATCAGCCAGAGTTTTGAATGAAAATCACGTAGGTATTCTGAAAAGTCTCAAAATGTTTATGAGTAGGAAATAGTGAGTTGAAACTCAATAACTAAGCAATTCAAGTCTTCAATATCAATTCAAATTACGATACGCTTTTTGGTGAAAGGGATAGACCTATGAAATTTTCTATTTCTATTTTGGTATATTTCGTTAGGAACAAATTAGAAGAATTCTTCGGTTCGATTCAATATCTGACAACAGGGAAACAACATTATCAAAACATTGTAACGGAAATAGTAATTTACGTAACAAGTCCGGAAAATACTGTTTTTTTGGACGAGTAGACAAAATTCTAGGACGAGCCGTAGGCGAGTCCTGGAAGTCTGCGAGTCCAAAAAAACTGTTTTCGGTCGTGTTGCGTACACTATTTTTTCGGCAACCGTACCCACTTCCCGGACGCTTTTTCTTTGAGAAAGTAGCATTTTCCCGGACTAGGCCGGAAAAATGCAACTTTCTCAAAGAAAAAGCGTCCGGGAAGTGGGTACTTCTCGGACGGTTGCCGAAAAAAATTATTTCCAATGGAGTTTCTGTTGAAAATAGTTTTTATTGAATACATAACAAAATTATAGTGAGCGTAACTTCTTACTCGCTTGGTATATACTACAACACTATATTTTTCTTGGTTATTCAAATTTAATTCAAATCTTCCATACACTAAGCACTTAATCAGCCCTCTTATGTTAATATCTATAACTTCAAAAAAATCATTTTTCTGTAAATTGCTAGGGAATTTTAACATCCGAGACGAAATTTCCCAAGGAAAAGCCAAGATTTTCTCATTGTTAGGAAATGATTTTTCCTTAAAGTTGTTAGTGTTCTACATAAAATTATTTATTTGCGATAGTCCATATTCATAAACGTCAAGATTGACAATTCATCCTCAATACGTTTCCACAGTAACCCCAAGTAAATTCATTACGAATTTCAAAGCACCATTCCTTTGTGAATGAAATTATTCGCGATTTTTTTCAAAATTAATTGATATCTGTTGAATTTCGAACGATTTGCGGAAAAAAAGTATGTTTACCAGTTAGGAAAAGACTAACATTCTTGGACGACGGTGACAATAATGTAGTATTTCGATATTTTCACCTTATCACCTCATTGTTTCAATGTGAATTTGATGTTACACACACTGTACATATATCAGCGAAGAGTATCTGCTGATTTTCAGATGTTATTATTCATTTCATAAAAGTTTTGTTTTCATTTTAACCCGGAGAAGAAACAAAAACAGAATATCTTGAAATTTCAAGCACTTCACATTTTTATATTGTTCCTGCTTTCCTCCATTGCTCATAACACGCTTCGCAAAATAAATATGAAAAATAGCATGTCTTCCATATTTTCAAAGGAAATAAACAACCCTAAATCATCATGGTTTGGTGGAAGATGAACAGTTCGAAAATATCAATGTTCTCATATTTTTTTTATATCTAACACCTGACCGAACTCGGAATATCCCTGTTTCGACGAAGGAAAACCAGCAACTTGTTTTCTTCTTCACAACACCGGTTTGACATCGTCGATACATTTTTTCACTGAAAACAAGGCAATTAGTAGCATGTATCCTATGTTCAAAACCGTTTCAGTCGTCGATGCTCTTTGTCCCATGAACTTGTTAATCCTTCACATGTGTGTTGTTGGATGTTCACTTTCTGGTTGCGAATTGCCGGAAAAAAGTAGGGAAAGCTTGCCACACTTCCGGGGTATGCAAGTAACAAGGAGGTGAGCAGGCGTCTTCATTACCAACGGACATACATTTAAGTACCTATACGTCAGCTATAATAAAAATATTCGTGGGGGATCACGAGCACAATACATGTTGTTTATATGACTGGTCATAGTCCATATCTTAGAAACTCAATGGCACTTTGTTTAAAGGTCAGAGTTCTCACGGATTCTGGCTCTATACTCACAAGTGCTGAACCATGCAAATGTTGTGTCATCGGCCATTTACAGATTTGTAGAGATTTCTTGGTGATAAATATCCATTTGGGTTATTTATAAGTCTCGCGGTTTCTTTTCTTTTCTGATTTTTCTCCTATGAACACGGATCAGAGTTCAAAACAATGTGTTCATAATGTAGTATGTTGTAGTGTTTATATTGGTGAAAAAACAGTACCATTGAGACTAAGAACAGATGAACATAAAAACTTGTGGAGACAGAAAACACATACAGAGTGGTCCAACGAAAAGTATGAACATGTCTTCTTTTTTTGTTTCTCATTTGAAGCAAAAATGCTCTGACACGTAGAGTGTCATTGTGAGGGGGATACATTTTGGACATATTCTTCAACATATGCATTCAACCCCCGAACGGAGAGGTGTCACAATCATAAAATTACAAATTGAAAGTGGGATTAAGTGATACATCATCTGAGAAATCACATTTTCATAATGCTATCCTATTTATTGAATTTCACTTGAATGTTCTCAAACATTCAATGGTGAACTTGAAACAATTGAACCAAACGTAAAGCGTATTTATATGGATTCAGGTAGCCTAGAGTGATAGGTACTTTTTCTATATTCGGAGAATTTTCAATAATAATAATTGCCGTAATTACTGGATTCGGAGAAGTATCATCAGCATAATTTGCTGCAACTAGCTGCCGTCATGATATTACTTATTTTTGAATTTCTCAATATGAGATCCATATTCGGTTGAGGTTCACAATTCCTTATCTGTTGAAATTATCTGTGTGTTTGTGGATCTCTATTGCCTCCCGTATCAGTAGGTAATGGTAACCCTGGTTGGGTGCAATGAGTTTCGCGTTTTCAAACAGAATCCTGTGGTTTCCCTCACTGAGTGCGTGTTCCGCCACAGCTGACTTGACAGTTTGCCTGGTCTGCCGTTTTGTTTTTATGCTTTTTTATGCCTAGTTCCTATAGATCTTTTGGTGGTACCGATGTATACCTTTCCACAGGTGCACGGTATGCGATCAACCCTTGCTGCTGCTGACAGTGGGTGTCTTTGGTCTTTTTTCAAAAATGTTTTTATGTTGTGTTTTTCCAAGAGTTTTCCAACTATCTGAAACGTCAGGAAGGATATAACTACTTCTCTTCGGGCTTGAAGGCCGTCGTTCCTTGGAATTTCTTCCTAACGTTTCGCTAGCGCGAGTGGCCGGCTTCTTCAGAGGCTTACTCATTTCCGATGACTACTAGTCATCGGAAATCCAAAGAACGACGGCCTTCAAGCCCGAAGAGAAGTAGTTATACTAGTAACCTCGGCCGTGAAAGACTTAACCATTTTGTCGTCAGGACGCAATTCCAAAAAACGACGACCTTCAAACCCGAATCAAAGTAGTGATACAGAAATAGCAAGTGTTGGAATGATTAGTTGCTATGGAAATGTAGAGTTTGACAAGATTATGGACAGTGATAGCGACTTAGAAGTACTTACTCTTCCAGACACATATCATTCAGCAAAGTATTAGTTTTGCTGACTAGGCAGATAAGTCCTCAAGTGGCAGATGAGTTCTTACTTTGCTGCCTAGACAGGAAAAGTAATTTTTTGTTGATTGATGTGTGTCTGCGAAATCAACAGTCACTGTCAATGGGAGGAAAAATAACAAATGAAATTCTTGATGATATTAAGTATAATATGAAATGAAATTACCGAATGATCCGATATATTAACAAACATCATGCACTTTTGTTGAGACGTCAAAATTAGTGGGTACATGATCAATAAGAGTTGCAGAACTAGCAGTATATCGTGTGGGCTCATTAACACTTTGTTGAATGCCATACATATTCAATATGTTAGCAATTTTTAGTTGAATAGAAATTGTTATCCAGTAGATTCAAGTTAAAATCCCCAACTAGTATGACTTTAGAAACATCTCCAAACAAAGCATCACAGATATTTTCGAAGTCATTAATAAACTGGGAGTGGCTGGCGCTTGGCGAGTGATATAAACATCCCACTAACATTTTCATTCCATTGTGATTTAACTATTTTAATAACTTTGCACCAGTAATTTTTTTCGAGTACAAACGATTTGTAAATTGAGAAGCTTATATCACATCTGATATATAATAATAGCCCTCCAGTATGCCTGGATGCTGAGTTACACCTTATTGTGTTATAGTTTGGAATAGATATTTCTGTATCTTCTATATCGTCAGTTGTACGGCTTTCACTGATCAGAACCTGAGCTTTATTGGCAATGAAACTCTATATGTTACTGTATATCAGATCAGAATTGAAAATTGAAATCATATTAGGATGACTTACATGTTTTTTCGTCTGTTTAGTGTTTTGCTTACTATTTTAGGAATATTATTAACGAATATAATTGTTTTAGAATCATCCCCTTGTGCCACTAGTTCATCTAATCTGCTTTTCACCAACAAATAGTATTCTCTCTGTTTCAATGTTTGATCACCAAATATGCGAATACCTCTAGACCTCTAGCTACTTTACTTCTATTCTTCAGCACTTCTATAGCGGAGTCCCTGTTGGGCAATACCACTTTCAATAGTCGTATCTTATTTAACTGTACTTTGCCTACTCTGAAGACTTTTATGTTGGACAGAGTAGTTGGAGATTGAGTAGCTATGTTCAGAATGACACTTTGAAAACAATCGATTATTTATTTACGCCAGTGTCACATTTCAACCACAATAACCTAAACTCGAATCTTATAAAATTAGTTCAAAAAGGCTTGAAAAAAGCTAGCAGACTGTCCCCCAAAACGTTGCAAAAGGAAAGTATATAGGGTTTTCAATATATTTTTTATTTCAATCCTCAAATCACATCGCATGCGATACGTAACAGATAGAATAGTCATATCAGGGTGGTAACGGATTCTACCTGATTCCACTTTCTTCATCAAAGAACGTGCTATGTTGAAAGGTGATATAATCTATCCGCCGACACGATCATGACGTTCAAAACGTGCTGTATGTATTTGGAAATCCCATGGATGAAGTCGGCATTTTGCATCAAAACTGGATATATCCTCTTTTTGAGATCGAAGGTCATATCCAATAATCAGTTATATTGTTCAGAAATACGCCAACATACTGGGGGATCTCGCAACCCTGATCTGTAACGATACAGTTGGATATTCCACGTTGACTGGTTGACTACCAGTTGTTATTATCCAAAAGCTGTGAAGATGATGGTGAACAGGATGTACCACGTCAATGTTAAGATGAAGAACCTGATCTCTATTCATAAATACATATTTCATGTTTCTCGTATTTTTGTTTTTTATGTTGACTTTTCATTGAAAAAAAAAGTTTTGTGTTCCAGTTGATAAAAATAGTTTTCTAGCGTATTTCATTTTGTTGGGAATTATCAAGACTTTGCTATGAAAATCATCTATATACATATTCATTTTCAATAACTACTTACAATTCGAAAAAAAAATTAAATTACATTATATTACTAAAATTAGGGGAACCGATGAGAAGTTTCCGTCAACTCCTGAACATTTTTACCAAATATTAACAAACAAGAACTAACAATAAAGTTCACTTGAGAAACAGAAAATAACAATGAGCTTCCTCTTTTAGATGTATTGATAAAGAAATCGACACGTCATGAATGAATGATATAACAAAAATTTTATCTTACTCCAAAGAATAAATCAATGAAGAGATCAACTTCATGAAATCAATATTGAAAGAAAAATGAATATGCAGAAAAAATTATAGAAAAAACATTGACAGATATTGATAATCCAAACACACTCAACAATGAAGACACAACCTACACAAAATTCAAAACCTGTATCAAACATTATACCTTATGTCCCTCGGTCATCTGAAGAGATGAAACGGATCGGTAACAGGTATAATGTTAGGACAACATTCAGAACAACAAATGCTTTACGTTCAATACTGATACATACACGAAATAACACATCGAAAAACACAAAAATTGTAATCATCAAATTCCTTGTTCGTGCGGTCAAAAATTTATCGGTGAAACGTCTCGACCATTGTAAGTGCAAAAGAGTGAACACAAGATGTACATGAGGAACAAACAGATAGGTGGTTCTAGATTATCAGAGCACATTCTTACTGCCGATGGAGATCACACAGTAAAATGGAACGACACGAAAATGATGGCAAAAGAGAGCAAAGGCAGGAATCTTCTTTCATCATGCTGTCTGGGAAAGATTGCATCTCTATGAGTTCACATGATATGGATCGCGGATGGCTGCCTCTCCTGGAGGACAAAATGTTATGTCAGATATCAAATCTTTAACAAATGTCAATTATGAAAATTTTTATTATATGTAAGTATTGAGTTTCAACGTTTCGCCAACATGGCAACAGTGGCAACATTGCTACTAGAAACTTGACTTTCAAACACATTTTTTCGAGAATTTCCAGTCATGGGGTTGGCCCTCCTGCAGATGAAACAAATCAGTTGTCATTTGTCGAAAGTGTTTTCCTCTCTTTTCAATTTTGTGCTTTTTCACAATAACCTCTTTTACAGGGCACGTGCTCCGAAAGGTTTTATATAAATTTTTTCCAAATTCTCAGATGTATTGTGAATATTTTGAAAGTATCATTAATTGTATGGTTTGAAAAAGTAAGAAAGTGATGTTTTTCCATTTTTCCTCATTTTTACGCATGACTTCTTACCATTACCTCAAGTTAGTAAGTGATCTTTAACCTTACATTTTTTAAACGTGTATTGTAACCGTTTATATTTTCTTGTAAATGTCTTGAAAAAAGAGAATAAACATTCTCGAAAGCTCGACCAAATAGATTAAAAATCTGCCCTCTTACACTTGTATAGATTCTGATATTAATTCTTATTTTTTCAGATTATATTAGGTTAGAAACCAAGAAAACTACAGAGAAAACTTTTATGCACCACAGATTATGACGTTCAAACGGATATATCCGCTTTTGAACGCAAGCTCGTCAAATAATCTTTTTTTCATTGCTACAGTTTAAGGTGAGTTCGAGCATTACCCCGGTACCATCTCCGAACAAACCGACCTAATCTGAACGAATAATTGCCCTATCGACCTCAGGAGGTGACTGTCGCTCCCGTGAGGCGTAGCGAGCAGTGAAACACCAAGAACGGTAGCTGAGTCATGTAATTAACCATTTATCCTGCAATCTTTCACAGCAGGAAAGGATTCATTTGAGAAGAGATTAAGATTCTAGGGACGAGAATACTCTAGTCATATCCTCTAAGGCGACACGACGATTTCTCA
Organism: Zygogramma bicolorata; assembly: GCA_032362365.1. NCBI lineage: Eukaryota > Metazoa > Arthropoda > Insecta > Coleoptera > Chrysomelidae > Zygogramma > Zygogramma bicolorata. The sequence goes on along the minus strand of JAVJAQ010006077.1, from coordinate 376,207 downwards.
ACTTTTGTACGCCAACTAGACCGGCATTCAAGTTCGATGAATAATAGCTCATGCGTCAAAGGAGCGCGACGTTTGTTTTTTCCTTGTCGAGTTTTTTCAGGGAGATTGTTGATGATAGAACAAACTGGAGCCGGGAAGTTCAAAGGAGGACGCTGTGAAGACAAAGAAGAATGAGGATGGAATATTCAGTGACGTTTAATCAAAACAAGAGGTACAAAAAGCTTGCGATACCTAGGGTTGAAAGTTGAATATCAAAATGGGACCTCCATGGGGAAATGAAGCGTGGTATTTGATTTATTTCGATCTATCTATTTCAGTTTTCTTATAATACTTCAGGGATGGAAATGATATCTTCAAGTTGTTTGAATGAGAACAGAAAAGTTGAGAAGAGATCAGGAACTTTGGTACTTATGGGATTCTCATATCGCTCGCAGGTTTGCATTGGATTTAATAATGATTCAAAAAATGGTGGTAAGCAGTCACCAATCTGTTCCTGATAAAACCCAAATCAGTTACTGTTTTGGCATACTCTTCCTCATAAAAACCTACTGTATAATCATACGCTTGATAACATCTTACTGTTTACTGACATCGAATTGTTTTAAGTTTGCTTGAAAGTGATTGACAATATTTCTCTTGCTGATTGGTATTGGTTTTAGACTCTAACTGTCTATATAAGTTTCAAGTGAATATTGAAGCATGTTGGGGCTTTTGTTGGATTGAAATTCCAAGTAATTGCGGCATAATAAAAGAATTGTCGTTACTCATACATTTTGAATTGGTTTCTTTACATTGATTCTATAAGACGGTACCCAGGAGGGTTGAGAGTGAGCATTTTTTCAGGCCTCAAGAATGAAAATGATTACAGATATTATCCTGGAATTTTGGGAGTCCGCTAAATATTCATTAGGACATTAGGAATACTCTTAGTGAGCAGGAAAATAGCAGAATCAATACTCCCAATCTGGACAGTCTATCTCGTCTTGTGTTTGTAGATTTTTCATTGATAAAATCCTCACTTTTTTCAGTTGTAGTATATGTTCGAGAGGCCGGAAAAACTTTTGTGACTTTCTGGAACTACAACTAGCGTATCAGGATACGACTGTTAATCATTCGGTGCAATGTTTACTGTTAAAGCATCTGAAAATAGAATTTTTAATGGGTGATGATCAACTTCACTTCTAAATATGCGCCAAACTAGCTAACTATTGTGAGACAACAAGTATAGCTGAGACACCAGTCAATCTAATAACAACACTGATGCTCTTCAAACATGACTCAACTTCTGGCGGGAGCACCAAACTCTTACGAAGATTCGAAATAGAGGAACACATTAAATCTAGCAAGCCACTATTTTAATCTTCATGCAGTCATTGTTGTCTGTGGTTCTGGCGTTGAATCTGGTCATTTGTACTCATTGGTCAAAGACGAGCTGTTTTAATTCCGTAGTTTTTTGGGTTTGTAACCTACCACAATCTGAAAAAGATAAGAATTAATATTGGAATCTATACTTGTATAGATCACAATCTGAAAAAAGTAAGAATTATTATTGGAATCTATACTTGTATAGATTGTGGTAGGTTACAAACCCAAAAAACTACGGAACAAATATTGATTCACCACAAAAAAATGACGTTCAAACAATACTGAGCTGGTTTAAGTTTGACGATAGTTGTGTCACTAAATATTCTGGCGATGTCCTGAACTTATTGAAGCCTCAGGAGACACCCTACATTTAATTCTAGGAAAGAGAGGACAGATGAAGATCTGCAGACGATGTGGTGCTGTAGGTTTTCCGAGTTTTCCTGCGGCTGAAAAAGCAAATGCGCCTCTGGAATTTTTTTGGAATACTTTGTATTACTTTCATGGCATTGTTGATTATAACTTTCTGAATACTGAAAGTCTCTGAAAATTCAGAAGGTATGTTGATGACTTTGTGATGGTACAGCTCGAACAGATTGATAAATTTCTCAGAAACTCTCAAAGAGATTTCACCTATGGCAAACCTATTTCCACTTTCGATTCTAATGATCATATCTATGTTTGCGAGAATTGAATTTATGCTGAAAATTGTCATAACATCCCGTCATCACTTGACGATAGAAAAGACATAATATTGACCAGTAGCATGAAGTATTTTTTCAGTAGCAAACCATTCGTTGAGGCTGCTGGATTCCATTCAGTAAATTGCTGATGACGATTCACCAAAATTACCCATGTCTGTTGAACATCATGTAGAAAATGGTGTTGTACTAAGAATGAAAAAACAGCAACAGAAAATGTTCTGCTATGTTAGAAGAGAAATCGAAAGTGTTTGACCCCCTACACCCTCTTGGGCCATTATTCCATCCTCAAAAAAAAATCAAATATAAAGGAAAACATGGATTTGTGCAATATTTTTCGAGCAGTGGAAAAAATATAACGGTAAAAAAATATTTTTTTCTACGATCGTGGTAAAAACTAGTGGAAACTCAAATTTGCGAAATCCATATAAGTTGATAAGGATCAATTATTTGAACAAGTTAAAAAAGTATGATATCAGTGAAAGAAGTAACGTAACATATCATTTTTTACTCTTCCAAAATTATGAAATCGCGAAGTCGCCTATGAACGTCATTACAGATAAAAACACGGTGGTTCAAAGTCGTCCACGGTTCCAGATGGGTAGGTAGATAGTTCTGTTAATGAGAAACTTATCTGTGCCTCTAGAATTATCACCAGGCACAACATAAGGAGGATAATCTACTATTATATTCGAGAACTACTGTACCAAATAAGTGGATCTGGATGAACTCAATGATCGAAGCTTAACATGAATAATCCAACAAAAACAACATTATGATGCAGTGAAACGTTTATTGATTTTTTCTATTCTGTAATATTATATTAGGTCAATAATCAAACTTATATAAATATGTAGTGTGTAACATTTATAACAATCTTAGTAAGAATATTATACGAATCTCGTACATGAAGTGTTTTTTTTTCCTTTTGAGATTGCGATACTCATCTACGTCTCGTGCGCGGAAATTCCTTATGCGTGAAAATATACTTAATTTATGCACTCGTTGCATAAATTACTTTTTTTTTTCGGGAAAAGTTTCTGTTACACGTATCCATAGCAACACAAAAATGTCAGCTTGCAGAAAAATCATTTATGACACCCATCAGTACAGATCACTCCAAACTGAAAATCCCCATTGCATCCCCAACCAACCCCCACCGCGTCACACCCCAAACCAGCCTGAATCCACTTCCGCATCCCCGTGTTGACACCAGCTCGAAATAACTCACAGCATACCGTGCTCCTAACGAATTCCATCGATTTTCCCCGGTCCATATCAAATATCGAATACGTTTGATTGGCCATCACGTCCCGTTTGATGCCACCTTCCTCGTCCCGAATCGACCGTTCTAATTGCAGTTCGCTGCTTGGCACACTTGATTGAGATAACAGGCGTCGGCTGCCTGGTCCAGGAACCGCTAAATACACTACACTGCCCTGGGAGCTGCCAAGTCATCACCCTCTGACGGATCGATAGCGAAAGAAAAGTAATCCTTTCAATGTTATTTTTCGGGTTATTAACCTACCATTATCTGAAAAAGAATCAAGAATTAACATGGGAATCTCTGCAAGTGTAGAAGGGCAGGTCTCTAATCTCCCATGAGAAGTTGTTGCGTCAATTGAAGACAGTTTGATGTATATATTATGTTTCCTCTCCCGCACTTGCAGGGACCTTGATGTTTCACCAATATTTTTTCATGATATTCTTTCCCCTGGCAACTTGATTCAATCTCCAAATTCATGAAGAATGTGATACGTTACTGACAGAATAATGAGTTTAATTTGTTTCTGTATTATAATATTGTAGCTACGTATACGGCCAAATAATTCAATTTGCCCTAGGAAGAGATATTATACGAACTCGAAGTGTTTCCGTTTTCTTTTCCAGCCAGATAAAACCCAGAAACTGGATTTCCTGACATTTCTATCTCCTCAGAATACATTCAAACAATAGAGTAAGTGTGATAATACATCTTTTTTTACATATGCAGATTGACACGGAAGGGAAGCCCTGTAATGTTCAAGGAACACCGCGTGAATCAAGGGACCGGAAATGCAAATTTACTTTAACTTTGAATTTTTGAAGTTTGTAGGCGTCAGTTTCAAAGTTTAGCTGTTTTATTGAAAATAGAACCCTGAGCAAGAGAGGTTCGACAGGTCTCCAAGTTCACAACAAAGGGGTGGGAACACATGAAGTTATCCGTGTAGAAATTGACAGAGAAAGAACGATTGATAACAATTCAGAAGAGCACCAACCGTGAATATATCTACAGAATAGAGAGACCTTTCTACGATGTTCCCATGAAGTGAACGAGTCAGTGAGCGAAGAATCACCAACAAGACGGACTTGCCTTTCTCTGAATAGAATCGAGAAGCCTCAATGAATTTTTTGGTGCCGAACTCCATACATGAGAACTGTATTCCATGACAGGTCGTATCTGAGCCTTGGAGATCATTAGAAGCTGACGAGAAGTGAAGTATTTCTCTGCACGAAGTAGAAATCCATGTTTCCGAGAAGCACTTTCACCGATCGATCTCATATGGTTTTTCCATGAGAGATTATCACTGATCGTATTTCCTAGAATCAAGATACTCGACTTTGTAGGAATAGTTACTCCTGACATCTGAATACTAGATGATGATACATAATGATAGATCGGCTTTCTTCAAGAAAAGACATGCCTGTGTTTTCCTAGAATTGAATTCCACCAAGTTTATGTTACCCCATTTCATTATTTTCAACAACTCATCGTTGATTTTATTGACGTGATTTTTTTTCTCGAGGTGGTATAGAGACTCTGGAAGAGAAACAAGTATGAAGAGTACTGTCGTATGCGAAACCATGTACCTCATGACAGGCATTGGGATTTGTACACAATATTGTACACAAAATAATGTTGTGGCAAAATAACAATAGCAGAAAAATTTAATGAAAAAATATGAAGTAATGTAGTTGAATGTTGAAACTAATTTCCAAGTTTAGTGTACACACGACGATCGCTGGTATCCTCATTCATCTTCGGGTGACGCATAACCCAACCCAACTTCCAATATTTGTTTACATTACTTCATATTTCTTTATCGAAATTTTTTGACTCTGCTATATCATATTCGATATCTCAGTTTTTTTTTGTCACGACATTGATTCCTTTCATCAATCATGCCTTCAATTTTATTGTTTGAATTTTATTGCTCTATTACTCGATTTGTAATTTAATGATTTTTTTCCCATTTTTAATTTTTTCATAGCAACGGGCTTCAATAGAGATAATAATATGGACAATGGAAGTACGTACCACAACTACTCAGCAAGAAACATTGTCAACCATATTCGAGCCAACTGCTTGATATACTACACTGCCCAGAGAACTGCCAAGTCATCACCCTTCGATGGAATCGATAGCGAAAGACATAATCTGTTAGCGCCTTTCTGGGTGTCGTAGTGATTACTTTCATTCTGGATGCGTCTTGACATCTACTAATTCGGAGATTCCATTGGGATTAGATATCTCAGTAGCCCTCCTAAGACGTATCCGAAGGATGAGAAATAATTCGTATTCCATCAGGAACAGAAAAGTGTAGGGAGTGAGCATTTCCAGAGGAAAAAATTGATAGTGATGAATATGCTGACTCTGTTAGCGGAATATGCATTGAATACTCACTCACGCTGGATTTTAAGAAAATTGAACAACACAATTAAGTTATCATCTTGAGAAAAAATCAAGCAACAATAGAAAGTGTTTCTGCATGAACACATACACCTGTCGGAGTGTTATTATCCTAGCAAAAATGGAAATCGGACGTGAAATCTATTGAAAAACACTAAGTTATTAATTCTCATAGTTCACTATCTTCATATCTCCCTTCAACGGAACTCTAACTTCGAAAGTGAGGAGTGAATTCACAGAAATTCTGTCACGAAATTCACAAATCATGAAATAAGAAATATCGCAGTTCCCTGTATGATTCCTTCAGATGATTTATTTACAAAATCGCGACACGTGTACAGCCAGTGGCGAATCCAGGATCAGGTCGAGGGGGGTCTATAACTATAAATTTATAATATATATGTATATATATATATATATATATATATATATATATATATATATATATATATATATATATAGTGTAGAAAGTTCTCGACTGTCAATAGATATGAAGGTGAGTTATATCGGGTTTTCAGTCGTTCAACTGGAGAAAAACTCTTCTTTACTCTACCAAGCTTTCGATAATTTTTATTATCTTTTCAAGGCTGAAATGGTCAAATAACTGATGTATAAATGAAAATGGTATAAACTTACTGGTAAAACGAGTTATTGATAATGATCATAACATGAACTTTGAAGAAACTAAAATTTTACACACGGAAGAAAACTTAACAAAAAGATTATTTTTAGAAATGATTGAAATCAAACGAGAAAACTATACATTGAATAAGCATTGAAAAAGAAAACTGACATAGAACAATTAAGTAAAATATATTCTTATCTCTTATCTTTGTGACGTTTCTAAAATTTTCATGTATAAATTCCAATCAAGAAATCATACTCTCCAATCAAGAAATCATGCTCTCTTAGAAATTCTATCTGTCAGTGTCCGTCAGCATTCAGTAAAGAATATTTTCTATTTTATATATTATGTTGAGTTCATCTATTTAACTCGTTTTACCAGAAAGTTTATACCATTTTCATTCATACATTAGTTATTTGACCATTAATTGTACATTTCAGGATAATAAAAATTATCGAAAGCTTGGTAGAGTAGAGTTTTTCTCCAGTTGAACGACTGAACACCTGATATAACTCACCTTCATTTTCACATTCTTCATATTTACTCCATATGACGATTATTTCATTTTGAAATAGCTATAAATGACAAAAACTTGCTCGCATGTTTAGCTTATGAAAAAAACGTTCACACTTACCCGATCTTACCTGACTGAAATTGAAAGAATGTTTGACGTTGATGACTTGAGACCTCTTTACCCACTTGATGTGAGTGCCACATAAACTTTTCATCAGTAATTTTAAGATCTTTGTGTACTGCTTGATAACTGTAAAGTCACACGATTGTAAATCTCAGCTCATTCAGGAGTCTTCACAACATCTAGCCCTATAGTCTAGTTCCTGAACTGAAGATAGCGACTAGTACATTTTCAGATTTTTAGGGGATTTGAATGAGCAGAGAGTTGTAAGAAATTGCCAAAGTAAAACTTGATTTGAAACCAAGTACCTAGCTACTTCATGTTCAATTTCTTGACCTGATTCATATCAATTAATAACTGTACCACCTTTGAGTCACTATCTACAAATTAGGAACCAGACTATAACTCATCATAAAGAAAGTGATGAAATTACAACACTGCCCTGGGAACTGCTTAGTCATCAACCTCCCGAAAAATCAATAGCGAAAGAAATATAATCTGTTAACGTCTTTCTGGATTAACGGGTGTCATACTGATAACTCGTATATGGTTCGATGAGTCTGGACGTTTGCCCAATCGGAGGTTTGATTGGAAATAGATACGTTGGCAGCTTTCAATACAAATATTGGTCGAATAGTGATTTATTGAAAGTTTATTGGGGGTTGAGTAGTATAAAGAAAAAAAAGGTACAAAAAACTGAAGTATATTTCTATCGAGAAGAGAATTCTCAACTGTTTGTTGTCTTCAAAACTATGAGGAAGTTTGTAAACAGTTGATAGCACGATAAAGGTGCGGTTCTAATTTCTTTCATAGAAAATTGAATCAGAATGATATTTTTCATCCGGTAAGTTTGGACAATTGAAACCATAGAAATTCTGACAGATCCGAATTTCATAAAAGACCTTGGGTTAACTACAGAGAATGAAAATTTTTAATTTTGACCTAAGAGTTATTAGGAGTCAAAGGTCAAAATTGCAGGATTTTTCTCGAAAACGGTGAGTTTTATTAAAAAAATACCCCAAACCAAAGTTGTAGGTGTCAAAATCCACTACAGAAATTGTCTATAATTTTTCCTCTGAGTATCACCACTCTTGAGATATCGTAATGGTAGAGTCACGTTCTAAATAATATGCGAGTTATTTTTTACGTGGTTTCCCTGGTGAGTCTTTTCCACGAACAGTTAATAATAATAATAATGAGTTTATTTACCAAAAAAATATGTTACTACATAATCAACACTAGAAATAATTGTTATTGAGATGTAAATAAACATGAAATTCCCACTAAAACTAAAGTTGCGCGTGGGATTTGCACAAATAAATTTACATTTTTTTTGCTGTTTACAATATACAATGGTTTGAATTGGTCTCATTTTGTTAATTTCTATACTGATTTTTAACATTTTGACACTTGTTTCAGATATAACTACAATAAAGTTAACAATACACAAAACAGTAAACAAACAATTCGCGAATTATTAGAACTGACAAACTATATTGATCCATATACAAATTTAACAATAACATAAGATTCAGAAGGTCAGTTAGTCAATGAGAGAGCGAACCAGGTCTCGATCCAAGTTAAGAACGTAGTTTCTGATAATTTTTTTTAACATTCGAAAAGAATTTATATTCATTATATTCATTTTTTGTTCAGTGGGCAGAAAATTGAAGATTTTTGGAATGAGGTAAGCTATATTTCGTTGTCCGATTTTTGTACTGCTCAGAGATGTTTTAACATGATATTCTTTTTTTTTCTAGTGAAATGTTCGTGGTCGATATTATTTAATAGATATTTATTTTTGTGTATATGTGTGAGTATGTTTCTGAGAAATGTTTGTCTTACATCGCATATTCTTGCTTGTGAAAAGAGTAAATTGCTAGAGAAGGTTGGTTCTTTTCTATACATAATTTTCAGAATTCGTTTCTGTATTGTTTCTAACTTCTTCAGGTGAATAGCAGCGACCCCACCCCAGCTCAATATAGCATATTGAATACGAGATTCTACGAGGGCGAAATAAATGATCTTCAAGTGGTGAGTATCAAGTAGTTTACTAAAATATTTGAATTTGAACAGCATACTTCTCAAGGTTTTTGTAACTTTCTCAATGTGAACATCCCATCTCATATGACTATCCATTGTTACTCCCAAATATTTAATGGTATCTGTTCTGTGAATATCAATAACCGACTCGTTGCTATGTATATTGAGGGTGTTGAAATCTGGTAAATGATTTTTGTAAGCTGTAAAAGTCAGAAATTTAGTTTTTTCAAAGTTTATTGTTAATAATTGATGATTAAACCAGTCAATTATCTTTGGCATATCAGACTCCACCTTCTCTTTCAAATCATTCCAATTTTCATCCTCATACATTATCACAGTATCATCCGCGAAGCTGATTATAGTTCCTGTAGTATTTGAAGTTAGTAAATTATTGAGATATATTGAAAATAATAGTGGCCCAAGGACAGTACCTTGTGGCACACCAAATTGTACTACCTCTTCTGAAATGAGTTTGCTTTTAATTTGTACAAATTGTTTCCTCTGGTATAGATAACTTTCCACTAGATTATAAGTTGTTCCTCGAACTCCAATATCTTCCAGGGTTTCGAGTAGCTGTGTATGGCTCACAGTATCGAAGGCCTTGGAAAGATCTAAAAATATACAGACGTTATGACGTAATTTTCAGAAAAAATACATATACAACTTCATGAGAATCATTGAGATTGATAATAGTTATTGAAATTGATTCTAATTTTGATTCCATTTGATATTTCACTCTGAATAACTTTCTTAGCACACATGGGATAGATGGGGAGTTCCAAATTTTTATTTTTCATGGTAAACCCAGTACCAGAACTTGATTGTAGCGAATTATCTCTGAAAAAAACTGAAATTAATCGAAAAATGGATGTTAACAATAATCTCGATTTTCCCGTCATATTTGGATTTAACATTCTTGATATAAATCTATTGACGGCACTTCCACCAAGGATTGACTGAAATTGTACCCAAAAGACCTCGTTGGTCAAGGCGTATGCCCTCTGTGACGGTCCACTTTGAATTGAATTGAATAGAATTTTTTTCTCGAATACATACATGTTCAAATACAGTTTTGGTATACCTTTTATAACTAAAAATTTCCATGTAGGTATGCTAGAGCCCTGTGGGCTATTGAGAAGTGCAGTTCATTTCGAGTACTCTTTTTCTGTCCACACATATGTGAGCACTTACAATGTATGTATTATTAATAAGTAATCGACGTTATAATCATGATAGTATGATCAATGCAAAAAATAATTACGCACGTGAAACAAATATACAGCACGATTACGATAATGACATGTAATACAGTATCAAAAGACATAGATAGATAAAAAGATTTGAAAGTAATTTCCAGTATTCCAAATTACATTGGTTGTATAATGATGTATACCGAATTTCAATATTGAAAAAAAAAATAGCTGTGAAGATTATAATAATGAAAATAACTCAGATGTGATTATTGAAGAATTCTCTGGTGTCGTAGTACACATTGGTTTGAAAAAAATATTTGACCTCAGTTTTAAAAATATTCGGAGAAACTATTTCTGTAATTGAAGATGGTAGGTGGTTGAATGTTCTCATTGCCATATATAGGGGACCTTTTCTGTTTACTGTATTATTGAATTGAGGTAGTATATATTTGTTTTGACAAAATAGTTGAGGCTTTCGCGGCCGAGGTTTTCAGTATCACTACTTTTATTGGGTTAGGTGTTTGAATAAAACACGCCTTCGAACCCGAATAAAAGTAGTGATATATTTGTTTTTGTTACGTGTGCCATAGTTGTGTACATCAGTGAATTATTCAACTTCATGTTTCTTTTTGATTGCTTATAAGGAGAGACGATACAGATACAGATTTGTAATAGTGAGTACTCTCAGTCTTTCCAAGTGACTCCTACAGGATTCGGTTCGTTTTATCTCAACAATGGCTCTGAGAGCTCTTTTTGTGTTATGATAATGTGGTAATGATATCTGATGAATGTCCCCAAAACTCTATACCATATTGGGCTAAGCTGTAGAAATAAACGTAATATACTGTTATTGCTGCTTCTATACCTATGTTTTTTTTGATGGTGGATATTGCGATTGTACCTTTGCAGGGTTTTTTATTTAGGTTTTGGATATGTTCTTTCCAATCCAATTCTTCGTCAATGTGAATTCCAAGAAGTTCTACAATTGATGTCCACTGTATTTCCCCATAGGTTGTCTCGATATTGATTTGGATTAAATCAGTATTTGGGTGGAAGGTTATACAGTGGGTTTCATCTGTATTAACACACAAGATATTCGCGGAGAACCAGTTTATTATTTCTGTGAGTTGTTGAGATGATGACACCGACAAATCTTCAAGGTTTTTGCTCGAGTCTATTATACTTGTATCGTCAGCAAACGAGCAGAATTCCACGGATGGAAAATTCGCGACCAAGTCATTGATGTATATCAAGAAAAGTATAGGACCCAGGATAGATCCCTGGGGAACACCATATTGAAGTTTTCCGTTATTAGAGTGATATTCTTTCATTTGTGAATTACAGTTATGTGTTATTCGGACAACAATTTCGCGCTCTGACAAATATGATTCGAACCAATTATACGCAATTTCTGTAGTAGGATAGAATGATCGACACAGTCAAACGCTTTAGATAGATCGCAAAACGTGACAAGTGGAATTCGTTCATTTTCAATTTTGATGTTGAGTTTGTTTATGAGATCGAATGTAGCATCCGAGGTGTTCATATTTTTCCTGAAGCCATATTGCGAATTCGTGAGAATGTTGTGTTTATCCAGGAAGCTGATTGTTTGTTCTTCAACAACACTTTCAAGAATTTTAGAAGGCGATGGCAGCAGTGATATGGGACGGTAGTTTGTTGGTTGTTCTTCATCACCTTTTTTGAACGATGGCTTGATTATCGTTTTTTTTTTATTTGGGAACACACCAGATTGTGAAGATAAGTTCACAAGGTATGCCAGTGGTCTTTTGAGGATGTCAGCATTTTTTTTATAATTGTGATCGGTATTTTATCATGGCCGGTAGACTTTTTATTCTTGAGTTGTTTCAAGGTTATTTCGAGGTCGGATTCAGTCTCATAAAAACGAAATTTTGTTGTACTTTTTTTTTCAAGCATAAATATTATAACTTTTCAGTTACAATTGATTCCTGGAATTTCCGGAGGACGTCGTCGGCGAGAATTAAATATTGAATTCGAAGTTGATTTCTTTCGAGTTTTCCGTAAATAAAAAAAATTATACCTGAAATTGATTATTAATATGATACTTGAAAGAAAGTTCTGAAGTATTTACCTGGTTGCAGAAAAAAATAACTGTATAATTCGAATGGATATTGGACCAAATCGCCCCCCAGACGTTTATGCACTCGCCTACAGCATCGTGCATATGGCCCCCTATCCACTTTTGTTGTACAAACTACTACTTGCCAATTCACATCGATCGCATACTCCCATAAAATTATCATACAACATCCACTCCCATTCTGATTGAAATTTCGCAACCCCCACAGCTCCCATCCTTCCTAAAGACTCCCTGGTTTATCTTTACTCATCCCCTATCCCCTCTGATTGACTATTGACATTTATGGGAACTTTTCCCATACGGGGCTTGTCATCAATCCGTACACAAAGTTACCCCAACGCGATGTCCCACCGTTGCATACAAGGAACGCTCAGCATGGGGTGAATGCCTACTTCTAATAATATATCGCTCGTGTATAATGGCATCAGCGAATAATAGTAGGAGAGCCCACGATGCTGAATCGGGATTTACTCGAGCGTCATAGAGACCTATTGGGTTGCGAAGCTTAGATGATAAAAAGAAAAAAATTATATAATGTATACCTTTTCATCGGTGGGGGGAGCGGCTATAGACTTTCAAAAATGTAAAAAAAACTGTTGCATGGACATACTCGAGCGCGTCAGATATTGATATCATCTATGTCCCACATATTTTCAAAAATTTACGTATGTTAATCTGATAGTTTCCATGATGGGGTGGTCGTACGTAAGGGTTGAAAATGAAAAAAAATCTCTAGCGCTTCAGATTTTCTGAGGGGATGTTAAGTGAACATAAAAAAAGGTCTCATGCAGTAATCTGACGGTTTGGATGTGATGCAGACTCGCGGCCGTTATTAGAATGTGAAAAAAAAATTCGTCATTTTGAAATACACAAGCGCGTCATATTAAGATATTTATGGTTCATCTTTACGCCCTAGACGTTGCAGTCTCATAATCTGACGATTATCTGGAGGGATTCGCCTATTCTGCCAATTTGAATTTTTTTTTAAATTTTTTTAAATCATTGAACTTAATTAATTGAAAATCTCAGGAAAAAGCATGCAAATGAAAAAAGTGTATGCTTTTTTCAGTAGAATACTTGTATTTATAAGATAATACTTATAAGTAATTGGAGTTCTAAAATTTTAAAACGTTGGATATTCGTTGTAAACAATATCATGCCTCCAACGAGTCTGTGTGATCAACTGTCATGGCATCATGGCAACAGAAACCAGAGTGGGGACGGAGTGAGAGAGCAATGGATAGAGAAAGAGTGAGAGAGAAATAGAAACGAGAAGAGGGGAATATAGGCATCACGTAGCTGCACGATTTGAAATTTATCGATGAATTTTTATTATTTTGGCTTGTGGGAATCGTCAGATTATATATTTTTTGCAATTCTTGAATTATTCCTTACAGAATAAAAATGAAATTAGCCACGCTCGAGAATGTCGAGGAGACTTTTTTTTTATTTGTAGCTCTCCCCCTTCTTAAGGTCACTCTCGAATTGTCAGATTAGTGGAATATACACGTTTCAGGATGTAACTAACTCACCCTACCTTAATCTGACGCGCTCGAGAGTTCCGGATTATCAATTTTTTTTACTAATCTGATCCTTTATCCTTGAAGGGCAGTCATATATATACCGTGTGACACAGACTCATAGTACACCCCCATTTTCTCCTTTGTTTTTCTAGCTATATTTTTGAAAATCGGAACATTGAATATGCTCAATGAACAGCATTTCTCGACATATCTGGAAAAAAAAACAACTTCCAATTTTTCCGGAAATGACATCAACTTTCGATTCTTGAATGGGACACCATATATTGTTACAAGATCGGTTAGGGATGATCATGAGGAATCCAACGATACCAGGTTTTATGGTGTTATCTTCCATGACTACGGAGATATCGCCATTTATTTTATTCATAAGCTCAATGAGTGGGAGAGAGAATTGAATTGACCCGCCAGAAAAAGTTTCTCTCTCCTCGTTGAGCTTATGGATAATATAAATGGCGATATCTCCGCAATCATTGGACATAACATCATCAAACCTGGTATCGTTGGATTCCTCATGATTATCCCTAGCCGATCATGTAACAATATACAGGGTGTCCCATTCAAGAATCGAAAGTTGATGTCATTTCCGGAAAAATAGGAAGTTGTTTTTTTCTTTCAGATATGTCGAGAAATGCTGTTCAGTGAGCATATTCAATGTTACGAATTTCAAGAATATAGCTAGAAAAACAAAGGAGAAAATGGGGGTGTACCTTGAGTCTGTGTCACACGGTATATAGAGCTCACATATGGTGGAAATACTCAACCGGGTTCAAGGTATCCCCCTGTATATTAATCTGCCGCGCTTCAGTGAATCCCAAAATTCCCGCACGGGCTCCCCTATTATAGCTGGGAGATACAAGTGACAAGTAAATATGTTGGCACTACAGAATATTTATGGATCAAGCCTGCACTATCCGATATCGATTCCCGACTGTAATGAATCTCATCCACTTATTTCCTTTTTCGTCTGCTTTTTCTGGGCTTCTTGATATTGTTCTGTCGGTTGTATTGTTGTCGTTTTGTTCGATCCGGCCCGTTTGCCAGATTGCAGTTTCGGTTATTGATGTTGGCTTCGAAGGGGGGTACTCGTGAGCCAAGGCTTATTGGCGTTATTATGTTTTTTGATAGCTTATTTGTATGTTGAGAGAAGTGCAGCCCATTGTAACGTAATATTCAGATTTTTTTTATGTTGGTTGTTTTCAACAGCAGTTGGAACAGAGAACCACTCTCAGTGTTCACAATTTTATTCGTCAACGTTCTGGCGATTGATTTTTCTCTTCAATCCCAAAGTTATTCGGGGTCAAATGAAGAAATTTTAGTTTTCTGAGGTTTTTCTCGTAAACGGTGAGTTTTATGAAATTTGTAGATCTCAAAATTCTCTACAAAAATGTTCCCCATAAGTTTTTCGGTAAGTATCACCGTTCCGGAGATATCGCAATAATTCTAAGAGTCACGTTCTACATAATATGCACATGTTTCCACGCCACCTGTGAGTTAGTGTTCACTTAGTGGGCCTATTTCACGACACGATATAAATTAAATTGCATGAAGATTAATGAGATTGGTATAGGTTATTGAGTTACATTACATTAGTCATTTATTCATTTCCCAAGAAACATACATTCTGTTTATAGAAGGGAAAAAAAGTACAATAATATAAATAAAAATGAAAAGGGACGTAAAGTAATAAAATCGGAATACTTCCAAATATCACACTAATATAAATTCACAGTGGCAAGTAGTGGAAATGTTACTATAAAACAATGAGGCTCCAACTAACGATAATTGAATATTTTTTCAATTCGTTTTCGAATTTCAGTTTACCACAAGAATTCAAATGATTTGGTGATTCGTTTTGATATTTTACGCCTTGAAAATAAATCGATTGTTAACCCAAACTTCTTTTTAATTTTATAACTGACAAATTGTTCGAATGCCTTGTAGAATGGTTATGGTGGTTACTAAGCAGTTTTGGTTACACAAATCAGAGCTGTTTGACGTTATTTTTAATCTGGTTCATCCAGAAGTACGAACCCTGAGTATATCCCGGGTGGAAAGATCCATTCAAGAAGTTCTTTACTGTTTGAATAAGTGGACCGTCTAAGTTGCTGGTAGTCCGTAGTTTTAGGTATACATTTACAATTTATTGTGTAGTCTTTTAATGTCTGCAGCACATATTTGTTTTGCCGATCTCTAAACATGAAACCGGATACCGTAGTTTGGAAAGCGCTAAAGAATACATATATTGTTCCAGATTGTACATAGCGTCAAATTGTATATTTTCATCTTTTCATTCACAGTACTTAGAGTAACTACAACTAATTCTGTTGATCTTCGACTTTCATTTCATAAAGCTGTCCTTGTAATTTTTCGTTCTCTTGCTGGGTGTTCATGAGATTAAATTCTAGTGGCGCCTGAACAGTTTTTTCTTTAGCAAAATCACATCGATATCTTCCACTTTATACTCTAACTGGACCCATGCCGCAATGCCGCCAGACGAAGAGTTACCGTTCGCTGTGTGTAACACTGTAAATTTTATAGCCACAGAGTTGGCACTAACATTAGTCATTCATTGCATTTCCCAAAAAACATACGTGTTTGTTCTGATAGAAGGGGTAGAAAAGTTCGAACGTAACGTATCAAATATAAATTACAAGCCAAAACTTAAGGGATAGAATCAGAATACCTACCTCCAAATCTCACACTAATAGTAAATCCAATACAAGTGTTGCAAATAGGGAAAATGTTGACTATAAAACAGAGGAAGACCAACTCACGATAATAAATATTTTTTCGATTCGTTTTGTGACAATCAGTTTGCCACAAGATTTGTAAATAAATTAGCGCAATCTCGTTTTGAAGATTCTATGCCTGCAAGAATAGATCAGATTGCTTGACTCGAAATATTGTCTTTTATTTTAAATAACTGACAAATTTTGCCCCTTCTGAATAGGCGATAAAATTATTTCAGACCAGTATAGAGAAAATACTAACAAAAAGGAACGCGTTGTCGGTCTGCAAGACCGATAAACTGCTCGAAAATCGTTGTTATCTAATACACTGCGTTGGGACTACTGTAGGTTACATGCACCGTAAGTGGTTTCATCAACTCGAAGGTACTGTAGTAGCACCGATACGCGCTTTTATGTCAAAAATGACATGCGTCCATGCTCGAAGTTAGTGGTTGGTTAGGGCCAGGAATAGACCCGAAGTCGTCTCCACTTCAGGGTTGATCATTAATACATGTGGAGACGACTTTGATTTACTTACTCCCTTGATAGTATATAGTTCATACATAAAAAAAAACACAAATAGGCATTTTTGCTTACTTGAGTACTAGAATACGTATATATGTGGCAAATGTGTGAATATTATGTAGAATGTGACCTTATTAAGAATTGCGGTGATAATTACAAAAGAAGTAAGAGAAAAAAATATTGAAACCAATTCTGACATCTATCTGAGATATATTTCTGATTAAACTCACCGTTTTCGAGAAAAACTCAAAAGAAACTGAAATTTTGACATTTGACCAAGAATATTTTTCGTATCACATGGGTGGGGGGGAGTTGGAAGTTTAACTTTTACACCAAAGGTTCCAAAACTCATCGTTTATTTGTATCACATGGGATTGATGAAGACTCTCAAATTTTCATTTTTTGTTATTTGATCACTTTTATTATATCTTACTCGACCCGGCAATATGCCATTAAATGCAATGCAGTAAGTATGAAATGGATTCAACCGGAACTTTCCTCCCCATCAGCAACAAATATTTCAATTACGAATATATCCAGCCACTTTTGTATGAACAGCACGCTGGGGCCGTTCCACATAACTCACCTTTCAACAACGGATCCCCAACAAATGGCGAATAACACAGAAACTTAGTTTCTGAAATTGAAAACTTCCTAGAATTATAAAGGAAAATTCGCAATAAATCAAGCCATTGAGATTTAAGTATTTCTATTTGAATGGAAATGGAACGACTCGAACCGCAAAAGGGAAGAAAATACGTTATAAAGTCATATTTTATGTGGGTCAATATCGAATATTTCTCGGCGGTTGAATAAGTTCCAATAGAAAAGTAATATCGAATCATTTTGTATTCGCTTCGAAGGAAAAGGACTACTGTTTCCGGAAATAATAACGGAACCCTTATTATTGTACTACCGGATAGAATAATTGCATTTTGGGAGAAAATGAAGTATGTAGAAAATATAAAGTATATTTATGAGAAGTGAAAGACACAATATATCGAATAAATATAAACGATGAGATTTGAACCTTTGGTGTGGAAGTTGAAACTGTTTCAACAGTTAAATTTTCCTAATATCAAACTCATATCACTTGAACTCGACGCTCGTTTTGCTAACAAGGTGAGCTAAATATAATAGTAATACTAAATCTAATGACTAGGGTTAGCTCAAGATTCATAAAAAACCTGGTGGGTTGACAATATGCTTTTCATTAGTCAATTCCTCTTGATATGAGAAATCGGAGCAAGACCTTACATTTGTTGATGGTAGGTGATGACGCAAATTCGATTCTTCAAAGCAGGAATCCCTACCAAGCGACAGCTCAGAGCAGAATTTCGATACCGACGGTCTCATTGGATGGATATTAATACACAGAATCTGTATAGACAGGCCACCTTATAGAAAGCTAGCCCCTTATACAGGAGTTTGACAGTTTGATATTTTGATTTGAATTTTTTGAAATTTGAATGCGTTCGGAAGTTCAGATTAACTCAATATTCAATTCTATTCCAATTAGTTTTGTTCGTTTCATTTCACGTTGTACTTTCCACGGTTTTATCGTTACTATTGCTACTCGTGATTGAATTTTTTACCTCTAGTTCCTTTTATAATGAACCTTTTTGCATTGTTTGTGGTGTTAATAGTGAGGAATCTAATATTCATCTCCATAATATATTATGAAACTACCGTTGATAATTTATATCTTAGTATCAGAAACCATATGATAGTCCCAAAATAGAAGATAGCTTTGAAAATACCAGAATTAAAATTGATGTCAATTGATAATAAATCTGGGGATTTTTTCAACGATGGAGAAAACAAACTTCACCTTGAATGACCTTTCTCTTACTTGGGTAGAAGTTATATTGTTGTGATTTACTAATTGTTCGCTTAGATGTTGTTGACAATGTTTCTTGCTGAATGTTGAGTCTCTGCTTGATCGGGAAATCAATCTTTGCAACACCAAAGAAAGCCTCGACAAAGAACAGAACAACGGCTACTCGAAGAAGCTAGTGGATCAGACACTGGCCCCGGCGAACCAAAGGAACACCAAGGAGATATTGGATCAACAAGTTCTCACCCTCCCCTACGCGAGAGGACTTTCAGAAAGGATCAATAAGAGAATAGAAGGGAAATACAACGTCAGAGTCTGTTTTCGATCAGGGAACACAATTCGCAGCCAGCTCACAAAAATTAGACCACCGAATAAAAACAACAACACCAACAACTGCGTTTACCGGATACCATCCAAGTGTGACAAAACCTACTTCGGAGGAACCAAAAGACCATTGGAAGTGAGAAGGGGCGAACACAAGAAAAACAAATTAACGATTAGATTGGAACCTTTGGTGTGAGAGTTGAAACTTTTCCTAGAGATCCATTACCCTAACACCAAACTGATATTTTTGCACTCGACGTGCGTTTCGCTAACAAGGTTAGGTTAGGTTAGGTTAGGTTAGGTCTCGGTAGTGTAGTGGTTGGCATATCTGTCTATCAAGCGGAAGATCGGGATTCGCCGGGCCACCGTGCTGGGTAATCACACGTTAAAAGGTTAGGCCTCGTTGATCCATTGCTCGCACAAGATTCGACTTCTGAGGGCTGACGTTCGTCAGCTGGTTAACGGAAACGAACAATTTTAGAACAATCTCCAGGAGAAGAAAATTGATACTGTATCCATTCCACGAAAAGTTGTACTCAGAGCTGAATTTTGAAGCGCTGTGTAGTCAGATTGTCATAAAATCAACAAATATAAAAACTCATGAATCATTTTGCATTACCTGTACTAAGAGATATTGCGGTAAAAAGGTGTTCGAATTGTTCCATGACGATGATGATAGTTGAAATTATGTAACTCCGACAATCTGTTTGTGTTATATCAACCGAATCGGAAATATTTTTTGATATTCAAATGAAAATATTTTTTCCTTCCACAACATAACATCGGCCAATTACAGGTAACTTATATATTAGGAGCAGTATCTATGATGATCAGAGATGGTCGAAAATGAAGGTATCATAAATTCACCTGATATGAAAAAAAATTATGTGGGCAGCCCATTAACAATCTCATTCAATATGAATTTCAAAACTATGTATGTATTTATTTTGGAGTTTTGTTCATAACATATTCACCAACTCCGCACAAAATAATTTAACGGGTCAGCAATGACGTAAGTAAGGTTCAGAGTTCATATAGAAATAGAAGGAAAATGTGAGAATTCCACAATTTTGAAAAGAGTTGAAGAAAAGAATTCAGTGCATGTGGCTGAAGCTGGAAATCTATAGTCTTTATTAATCGATGGGATTGAAGGAACGACTGTTCTGGATGTGAAAACTTCTTATGGAAATCAATTATCGTAACAACAAACTGATATCACCAAATTTCTATCACTCATTCGAGTTAGCATCTTCAGGAGAGAGAATTGATATCCATATCCAAAAATAGGGGTAAGTTGAAGGACCAGAAAAAAGTAATGTACGTAAGAAAAGTTCAGGTAGTACCTTTTTAGATTGCAAGATATATTAATGAGTGGCTCTTGTCATTGGAATCAGTGCCATTCGTATCCTCCTGAAGATGATAGCCTTGTTAGCAAAACATGTGTCGTATACAAAAAAATATGTTTTGTTTTGGGCTTATTGACCTCTATAGAATGTTTTCATAGTTTTTAGTCCAAAACAACATTCATCAGTTGATCATTTCGATATTTGGAGAGACGGAAGACGTTTTGATGAAATTTACATTTTTCATATCCCTCGTATACAGTCTCTGAAATGACAATTTGGGGGGTTTTTGTTTTTGATCTGATTTTCCGAAGATCACTGTATACCTATTGAAGACGAGCATTCTGGAAATAATTTGGATTTTGCCTATAGTGATCTGTTATAAAAAAACAAATATTGAAAACCCTGATATGCCGTTATATCATCAAACATGTAATAATGGATAGGTACTTTTACATTTTCGAATCTCAATCAATATGACATCAGAAATATACAATTAGAAATTGATATTTTTCAGAATGCTAGTTGAATGAAAATGAAATATAAAGAAATCATACAATATCTCGATGAAATATTTCTATCTATCACCAACTATCTCTTATTCATTCTCTTCATCATTATTCGCTAGGAAATTTGTTACTACTTCATTCATTAACAATTTACTAAAAAAGCAACAACTTGACTATGAGCAGTTGGTAGCATGGAAAACAATACTACCGAAGAAATTTGACAGAATCAGCAAATAAAAAATAATACAGAAAGAAGCTGCTCAACATTGGGAAACAAAATTTCAGTTACTACATCATCTTTTAACAGAGAGTGTTTGTATTTTTTTTTTTGGTTGAACTTCTCTAATAGAAGTTTTAATTTGTATTTTTTCATTCGCAGACGAAAACTCATTCTCTGTACAAGAATACGCAAGTTACTAATCACTGAATTCCTTGAATTCCTTCCTGCCTAATATCGAACACAATCACACAATCCCAGTGCTCAATATATCATTAATCTTGTTTTGCGTTCGATGTAAAACTGTGGATCCAACAATGCGCTCGGCAAGGTATCTTTTCCATCCTTTAATTTATGCGAAGATGCAAATTAAAAATAATTAATATTCAGTTCACATTTTGCTGAAGTACCCATTTTAAATATTAATTAATTTGGCAGAATGAATATTCCCAGGGACCAAAACTTCATAATCTACCGCTATTTCAAGTATATTAGTTTCAAAAACTAATCTCACTTGTAAAGTACTTTTTGCTCTTTGATATCAAGTTTGCTCACTTCATGGATGAATGGGTTGTTTCGCCTAGGAAAGGGGTAGTTTTCGTGTACTGATTACAGGGAATATGAAATATGGGTGGAGTATTTTATGAAATTGGTCCTATCACTAGGATGACGTGGAAATGTAATATTATATCAGGATTTTAACGAATAGTTTCGAAGGAAAACTTCAGACAAATCTATTTTTTCATTCAATTTGGGGTTTGTTCCAACAGAAATACTTCCACTGAACAAGTTGATAAACATCAAAAGGGTTTGTTTTTCGTAGTTTTTTGTAAGTCACCCACTACAATATGAAATGATTTAGAATTGATTTTGGCATCTTTACAAGTGTAGATAGGGAGATTTCTGATCTTGCACGAAAAAATGCTGTTCCTTCTGAATGAAGCACGTCCTAATCATCAGCAACTCCTCATGTAACCTAAATTTGCCCATTACTCCGGTCAATTTGAAAATCCGAAGCTATATAAATTCCCATCAAGCTGAAAATCAGTAAAGTTGTTGAAAATATGATTAAAAATAAGAAAGTTCCCCATCTTTCCCCTCTATGGAAACATTTTTATTCAAGGTCAAAGACAAAAAAAAATGAAATCTACAAAAAATGCATCAATACTTTTTTTCCACGAGCCACCGTTTTGAGATATAACGATTCAAAACGTTGTACAAGTTGGAATCGTCATAATATTTTAGATGAGAGATGTATATACGTGGCGCACTCTTGCATATTATGACGAATATTTTCCTCATATACAAAATGTCCTATAAGAGCAATGCAATTATCAAAAACTTACAGGGGTAATTGCATTGTATCAAGTCACCATAACAACACATTTGAAACCGTATCGCTAGACGTCAGTAAACAACACAAATAAATGTCAGATAGTCTTCAAAAATAGAAAAACATTTCGCGTTTAGATGAGTACTCCGTACAATCTATAAAGGGAAGTATAAATGAAAAAAAAAATAATTCCTTGAGAATTTGTTTATTCATCATAAAAATGACCAGATAATTTTGCATTCAAGCGTGATATCTTATACAAATTGCATTCGGTTATTTTCATATTTTGTAAAACTTTCGCCAAAATATCAAAATCAACTTGCAATTTTTAGATATCACGCTTTCTTGCAAAATCATCGGTAATTTTTATGCACTCGTGCAAATATAACCGATAACAACTTGAACAACTTTTTAAATACGTTATATCTCAGAAACGGTGGCTCGTAGGTAAAAGAGTATTGATATCTATGCTTTAGATTATTTTATGATCTACAATTTTTGTGTGAAATATTTTTATGATAAAATTCACCATTTCGCTGAAAATCGCGAAAAACTCGTTTTTTTGACTTTTGACCTTGAATAAAATTGTTTCCGTACAGGGGAAAGATGGGGAACTATCAAATTTTATTTTCAATCATATTTCTGACAATCTTATTGATTTTCAGCTTGATGGGAATTTATGTACCTTCGCTCTCATTTTTAGGTCTTGATTGACCGGATCACATCACAAAAATACAAGAACTGAAAGATATAAAAATACTTAGCTTTGTTAACGGTCCGGAAAACAAATCTGTTTCCGTTTTCGAAATTTATCACAATTACTGTTTGAAAGACATTATTCTTTGCTGGATGGATTCTTTCTTTTAAGCTGGGTTTTTAAGCTACCACAATCGAAAAAAATAGAAATTATTATTGAATTTATACAAGTGTAGAAGGAAAGATTTTTCTCAGATTGTGGTAGATTAATAATCCAAAAATGCTAGAAGCCATTATCACAATTACTTCTCTTCCTCAGGGGTTTCTGGAAAATGTGAGAGATTTCACGTAGCATCCTGTCATTCAGTTTCATGAAACAAACAATGATGGTAATTGAAAGGCCCATTATACCCCATAGTGAAGACAAACAAGCTCTCTGAATTACACTTCCTGCAACAAACATTTTTTTTTACAACTAATACATCATGTGAGTATTATACTGATGGTTTCTGCAGTATTATGTCATATATTATTTCCTTGAGAAATAATGCGGAGGAAAATTCCTTGAATTGAATATTATCCAAATTCCAATGTGTCAGTGTCAAACGCGTAGCTAGTTTTTGTGTATTTGTTTTGAGCTGTATAAAACTGAAGAATCAGTTATTTGAGATAAATAAATTAGTCGTGAATAAAGTAGAGTATACTACTCGCAATAATGACTATATTCTCTCGGAATATTACTTACTCGCCGCTAACGCAGCTTGGTTCGTGAAAATTCCTCGATAATATTCGACATAGTCGAGGGGCTTACTTGAAGACTGGCGTTAAAACAAATCATCTTTCGAACGATTCGTTCAGGCCAGTCTCAAATCTTCTGTGAAGGAACCTGCACTGGCACCGGTCGGATATAATTCAATGTCCTTCGTGGTATTAGCCAGGAGAGTAGTTCTTTTCTAGCAGGTGCCAGCCAAAACCTACTGTGTAGGTAGATTTGATACTGGCCTAAACAAATTGTTCGAAACATGATTTGATCTAACGCCGGTCTTCCAATAAGCCCATCGACTGTATCGAATGTTTTTCACATTTTCCTCGCAGGAGGAATGGGCGAATTCGGTTTGTTTTTGGGAAACCTCGTCCATAGGTAGATGGCTTAATAACTTCGTTGTTCGCATCAGCTTTGGTCGGGGCTTGATACTAGAAGGTTTTTGATTTTTGATTATGGGAAGTCGTCGACTTTATGTTGATGATGGCACTGCCTTGTACTGACGAATGGCCAAATAGCCCGAAACCGGTCTGCAAGTGTGTCCGTCCCTATAATTGAAAATCAATTCCTTCATCTGTATCGACGAAAGCAAATGCAGGATTCTCTTCTGTGAAGAAACCTGCACTGGCACCGGTCGGATATAATCAAATGTGGTATCAGCTAGGGGAGTGGTTGTTTTCTGACAGGAGCCAGCCAAAACCTACTGTATAGGTTGATTTGAGATTGGCCTGAACGAATTGACTCGTGGTATAATCATTAATTTATATCCCTTGACTTTGAACATTTTTCCACGGCACACGTTCACGAACATATCTTACATATAAAAATATAATTTTCACCTGGTTATCAAATTGGTTAAGTTCGACCTTACTTGGGATCCTAGACTATTCCATTGGACGTAGAAAAGAATGCCATATTGAAAGTGGGTATTCGTTTTATGCCATCAGGTATTGATGAGGTAATAATATAATAATAGAATAGAATAGAATGAATTTATTTCCAGAAAACATGATATACATGTAGAGGAAACTTCGAGAAAAAAAAATTATTAAACCTAATACACTTATTGAGAAAATACACATGACACATGTATGAACAGACATAACAAATAATGAAAATATGACAACTACAAAAAAATCATCAAACAATATCAGTTGGCCTTAAATTATAATCGGTAAGGTATTCGTTAACTGAATAGTATGCCTTAGTAATCAATAATTCTTTCATCTTATTTTTGAATTTTCTTGAATTGTAATTCTTCATTTCATTTGGGGGTAGATTATATAGCTTAGCACCCATGTAGTAAGCACTCTTTTGGAACAAAGTTGTGTTATGAGTAGGTAAGATGATCAAATTGGAAGATTGTCGGGTTTGGGAGTTGGTATATTCGTGATTTTGATGTGTTCCCTCCACGACAAGTACCGATCGAGCTGGAAACCTAGACATTTTATAATTTTGACTGATTTCAATTCAAATGGCAACAACAAGTTATCGAAACTCCTGTTTGCGAAAGGTATATAAAAAGTTTTTCCGAAATTGATTTTTATTTTATTGGTTGCACACCACCCAACAATACTGTTCAGACATATATTAATTTTATCTTCCAAGTAGGTTTTGTCACGACTTTCAAGAATGAAAAGAGCATCATCTGCATACAGCACAGGCGTTGCATCTCCACAATTTTTTGGAAGATCATTTATGAAAATCAGAAAAAGAAGGGGGCCCAATATCGATCCTTGCGGTACTCCACATCTGATGTTTCCCCAATCTGAAAATAATTTTTCATTTTCTCCAAATGTGAGAACGACTCTCTGCTCCCTTCCATTCAAATAACTGGTGAACCAATTCAGGGCAGTTCCTCGAATACCATAATGATTCAACTTCGCGAAATCACATGCGATACCGATAGTTAAAAGTTTTTTATCCACATTCGTTATTAATTTTTTGCATATATCATGAAAGGCAGTTGATGTCGATTTGCCTGGAAGGAACCCATGTTGGCAATCACTTAATAAGCCGTTTGACTTCATAAACGAAATGAGTCTTTTTTGCATCAGTTTTTCCAGGAGTTTCGAAATGGTTAACAGAAGTGATATCGGTCTATAATTTTTGAATTCTTCCCCATCTCCTTTCTTAAATATCGGAACCACGTGAGATTTTTTTAAGCATTTTGGAAATATACCTTGACTGAGAGACTCGTTACCGAGTTTCACTAACTCAGTGCAGATAGGTTGTAGGATATTTTTCAATATGACGTATATGCCCAGCCATCTTTGTACTATACTGTATACTAAAAGGAAAAAACATCTATTATATGTGTTTTCTGTTGAAATTCATTCCTAAAAGGTTCATTTCCTTTCGTCATGGTCTACACCACCAATTTGCCACTGGAAAAGTATCTGAGTTTGTACCAAAATGGATTGGATAAGCTGTACATGGAAAACTTCACCTTATGAAAATGCACAATGTAATTCGCATTTGATAACGTTACCACAATGAAAGCACGATTCGTAAAACTCCCGAGAACATGCAGGAATCGTTCTTCTCGTCTCCACTGGAAGTTTATCGTATTATTTCATTGTGCGCTACGTTGTGCAACCTAGTTCCGTGTTTTTTAGAGCGGTTGTAAAATGAAGATAAATGAAAAACTGTGAATTTATGCAGAATATCTGCATGAAAGAATATTTAATATGGTGATTGCGACGATCTCATAATAACAGAGAGAGATATGGAGCAGGAAGTAACAGACATAAAGTCTCCTGAAGCGTTTGGAATGTTATATAGCAAGCAGTAAAATTCTCCACAGGGTGTTTTGTTCAAAGAATGAGTGAAAATGTCAACGAAAAATTATGTATTTTGTATATTCAGATTCATACGAAAGGGGAGCCCTGCGATGTTCAAAAAATACTGCGTGAATCAAGGGGCAGGAGGAACGAACTAACATTCACTTTGATTTCTTGAAGTTTGTGAGCCTCAGGAGAAACCTCCTTCGATAAGGTGTTCCAAAGTTGAGCTGTATCATTGAAAAGAGATTCCTGACCAAGAGAGGTTCGACAGGTCTCCAAGTTCACAACAAAGGGGTTGAGGATTCTATACTTGTCGGGTCATATCCGTGTTGGTTCTGCCATGGGTGGAACGTTTGACGACAGTTCAGAAGAGTACCGATCGTGAGAATATTTATAGATGAGAGACAAGTCAGTTTCAACTGATTTGCAGAAGAAAACTCGACTTATTTAGTACTTCAAGATCTCAAGATATTTTCGAGACAATTCCATCCACATACGGAAAAAATAACACAGTACCAAAAATGATGTTTAATTTCTTCAAACTTCCATTCCAACTTGGATATTTTTGAATTGGATAATATTTACAAACAAAGAAGCAATCGTCAAATCTTGAAGTTGTGATATTTGAGTTCTTCTGTTTTGATCGAATAAGAGCTTTGGCAATGAAATTAATTGTTTGTTTTTATTTTTTTGAGTGAATGGGGGTATAATACACTTATTTATTATACTTCAGAATGAAAACTATTCCATTGAATCAAGAAGTTTGATAGGATTCCATTTTGGTCCTACATTATTATTTTCCATTATCATTATCTGAGAAGGAACCAAACCAAGGCACTTGGTTCCATTTTGAGAGCAACATACAGAACAATCAGAAACATGAACTTAGTAAAAACTTGGTTCTCAAAAAGGAACCAAATCATGTTAAGAAGGAACCAAAAACTGAATTCCAAAATTTACTGTTTTCGGTTGAGGAACCACAGACTGAAACTTTTAGTTCAGAAACTCATATTCAAACATTTATCACAAGCCTACCTGAAGTGAAATAGTGTTGTACATCAGATTCGATATTTTTTGTCCACTGGATAATATTTTGAATTGATATCATTTCATGTTGATAGAAAAAATTGAAGAAATGTAGCAGGTACCACCTACAGAAACATATATCGGGTGTGGTTCTTTTTTCCAAAATAAATATTTGTTAAATTCAAAATACGTTCGTCAATGGCGTAGTATGTAATGGTAGAGATTGGAAAGTTGTACCATGGTGCAAATTCGAAATTGAAACACCTTAGCACCCGCTGAACCAGAAGTTCACAAAATGGCGCTTAGTTCTTTGTACGTTGACACAATCCATTTATGAAGCTAGTCACCCGGAGACAATTGCAGACAGCACTGATCGAATTTACACTCAACCTCAGCATCATTTGTCATAACTTTTTGTTCTTTAATTTTTTTCCGATTATTTTGATTGTCTCAATTTCGATCATGTGTTAAACATTCGGTATTATTTGACCAAAACAATTCTTGTATTGAATCACACATGAGTTTAACAAAGAAAAACTCCCCGTGTTCTTCGTATATCTACAAAATGAAACAAGAATGAATCATTCCTACAAGAGTATCAAGCCCCGGCCAAAGTTGATGCAAACAACGAAGTTGTTACGCCATCTACCAATGGACGAGGTATTCCAAAAGCAAACCGAATTCGCCCATTCCTCCTGCGAGGAAAATGTAAAAACACTTGACATTGTCAGTGGGCATACTTGAAGACTGGCGTTAAATCAAATCATCTTTGGAACAATCTGTTCAGGCCAGTCTCAAATTACCTACACAGTAGGTTTCGGCTGGCACCTGTCAGAAAACAACTACTCCCCTGGCTAATACCACGAAGGGCATTGAATTATAACCGACCAGGTGCCAGTGCAGGTTTCTTCACAGAAGTAAATCCTGCATTTGCTTTCGTCGACACAAATGAAGGAATTGATTTTCAATTATAGGGACGGACACACTTGCAGACCGGTTTCGGGCTATTTGGCCACTCATCAGTGCAAGGCAGTGCCATCATCAACATAAAAGTCGATGATTTCCCATAATTAAAAATCAAACTCCTACAAGAGTATCAAGCCCCGGCCAAAGTTGATGCAAACAACGAAGTTGTTACGCCATCTACCAATGGACGAGGTATTCCAAAAGCAAACCGAATTCGCCCATTCCTCCTGCGAGGAAAATGTAAAAACACTTGACATTGTCAGTGGGCATACTTGAAGACTGGCGTTAAATCAAATCATCTTTGGAACAATCTGTTCAGGCCAGTCTCAAATTACCTACACAGTAGGTTTCGGCTGGCACCTGTCAGAAAACAACTACTCCCCTGGCTAATACCACGAAGGGCATTGAATTATAACCGACCAGGTGCCAGTGCAGGTTTCTTCACAGAAGTAAATCCTGCATTTGCTTTCGTCGACACAAATGAAGGAATTGATTTTCAATTATAGGGACGGACACACTTGCAGACCGGTTTCGGGCTATTTGGCCACTCATCAGTGCAAGGCAGTGCCATCATCAACATAAAAGTCGATGATTTCCCATAATTAAAAATCAAACTCCTACAAGAGTATCAAGCCCCGGCCAAAGTTGATGCAAACAACGAAGTTGTTACGCCATCTACCAATGGACGAGGTATTCCAAAAGCAAACCGAATTCGCCCATTCCTCCTGCGAGGAAAATGTAAAAACACTTGACATTGTCAGTGGGCAAGTGTGTCCGTCCCTATAATTGAAAATCAATTCCTTCATTTGTGTCGACGAAAGCAAATGCAGGATTTACTTCTGTGAAGAAACCTGCACTGGCACCTGGTCGGTTATAATTCAATGCCCTTCGTGGTATTAGCCAGGGGAGTAGTTGTTTTCTGACAGGTGCCAGCCGAAACCTACTGTGTAGGTAATTTGAGACTGGCCTGAACAGATTGTTCCAAAGATGATTTGATTTAACGCCAGTCTTCAAGTATGCCCACTGACAATGTCAAGTGTTTTTACATTTTCCTCGCAGGAGGAATGGGCGAATTCGGTTTGCTTTTGGAATACCTCGTCCATTGGTAGATGGCGTAACAACTTCGTTGTTTGCATCAACTTTGGCCGGGGCTTGATACTCTTGTAGGAGTTTGATTTTTAATTATGGGAAATCATCGACTTTTATGTTGATGATGGCACTGCCTTGCACTGATGAGTGGCCAAATAGCCCGAAACCGGTCTGCAAGTGTGTCCGTCCCTATAATTGAAAATCAATTCCTTCATTTGTGTCGACGAAAGCAAATGCAGGATTTACTTCTGTGAAGAAACCTGCACTGGCACCTGGTCGGTTATAATTCAATGCCCTTCGTGGTATTAGCCAGGGGAGTAGTTGTTTTCTGACAGGTGCCAGCCGAAACCTACTGTGTAGGTAATTTGAGACTGGCCTGAACAGATTGTTCCAAAGATGATTTGATTTAACGCCAGTCTTCAAGTATGCCCACTGACAATGTCAAGTGTTTTTACATTTTCCTCGCAGGAGGAATGGGCGAATTCGGTTTGCTTTTGGAATACCTCGTCCATTGGTAGATGGCGTAACAACTTCGTTGTTTGCATCAACTTTGGCCGGGGCTTGATACTCTTGTAGGAGTTTGATTTTTAATTATGGGAAATCATCGACTTTTATGTTGATGATGGCACTGCCTTGCACTGATGAGTGGCCAAATAGCCCGAAACCGGTCTGCAAGTGTGTCCGTCCCTATAATTGAAAATCAATTCCTTCATTTGTGTCGACGAAAGCAAATGCAGGATTTACTTCTGTGAAGAAACCTGCACTGGCACCTGGTCGGTTATAATTCAATGCCCTTCGTGGTATTAGCCAGGGGAGTAGTTGTTTTCTGACAGGTGCCAGCCGAAACCTACTGTGTAGGTAATTTGAGACTGGCCTGAACAGATTGTTCCAAAGATGATTTAAGTCAGTCGTTGTTTATTCAAACGATTCCCACCAAAAAGCACCAGAGCGTCACGAGTGGAATCTATTTTTTTTTACTGTATAAACGCTACTCGTTGTTAACCTTGTATCGACTTGAGTAAAGTGAGCAAGTTTATCATTTCATGATAGCGTAATGAAATTGAGACACGTAAATTGAGATCTACTCTTCAGAAGGTTATTAAAAACAGAATGGAAACACTGGAGGTAATGATTTTATTAATTTACTCCTTGAGCGTGGGAAGTTCTTCAATAATCGTTTGTGGTAGTCTGGATTTGAGAGGAGAGGGCGTGTTATGTTATGGATTGAATTAGAAATAACTGTAGGACGCAAATGAAAACTCTGTATCCTTCCTAAAGATAAAACGAAGTTTGTTACAGCCTTTGTTATAGCATGATATATAAATGTATGTGATCTTAAGACATCAAAAGTCCTGAGGATATCATCAAATATATTTCAAAAGGAAGTTATTGATTCTATTAGGACCCGTTCATACATCTGTTTTGATCTCAATCCTCATTTCATCCGAAAACCAAGCTCATTTCAGACGTTATTCAGGTGAATTTTGTAGAACTACGTCTGTTATAGTGTTCGCTTCAATCTTAATGATGTTACTCAAGCAGTATATATATATAATTATATATATTTATGCAAATTCACACGAAAGGGAAGCCCTGTAATATTCAGAGAACACCACGTGAATCAAGGGACAGGAGATACGAATTAACATTCACTTTGAATCTTTGGAGTTTGTAAGCCTCTGGAAAAACCTCTCTTGGCAATTAATCCCAAACCTCAGCTGTTCTATTGGAAAAAGATCCCTGGGCCAAAGAGGTTCGACAGGTTTCCAAATTCACAACGAAGGGGTGGGAATTCTGTACTCGTCGAGTCATCCGTGTAGAATGTAGATATTGCCAAGGATGGAACGATTGATAACAACTCAGAAGAGCACCGACCGTGAAATTATCTATAGAAGAAAGACAAGTCTCCAACCCTTCTACGATGTTTCAATGAAGTGAGCAAGTCTGTGAGCGATGAATCACCAACAAGACGGAATGCCTTTCTCTGAATAGAATCGAGAAGCCGCAATGAATGTTTTGGTGCCGAACTCCACACATGAGAACTATATTCCAAGACAGGTCGTATCTGAGCCTTGTAGATCATACAAAATGTGTTCATGGCACGGATGAAGAATGTATGTTCCAAAACTACCAATTTTTCTCTTATGATTTAAAGAAATCTTTAAATGGTATTTTTCTTGGTGTTGAACCGATAATCCATCATATTGATAAATATTTGTAACTATAAACTTCTAGGAGAATATAAAACTCACCAAAAAATAATCCCAAGGGCGAATTCATTTTGGCTTCAGAGCTTCAGATGCATTTCATGGGGAATCTGAAAAAAATATTCATAATTGAAATATCTCACATTTTTCATTAGATGAGAATACGTTTGCGGTGTGATAAGTGGAATGATGTTGCTTCGTACAGCTTATCCAATCCATCTTGGCACAGAACTAATAACGTATATGCTCAGCAATATATGTGGAGTACAAGATAAAAGAAACATCTATTATATGTGTTCACTGTGCTGAAATGTATTCCTAGAAGATGTTTTTTCTTTCGTCATGGTTTGTACTACCAGTCTGCAATTGGAAAAGGAGCTGACTTTGTGCTAGGATGGATTGGATAAGCTGTATATATTTTCATTCTTCTACCGTTGAGTGCAATGTTTCTGTTCATCGTCTAGAATATTTTCCTCATATATAAAATGTCCCATAAGAGCAATGCAATTATCGAAAACTTACAGCGGTAATTGCATTGTATCAAGTCACCATAACAACACATTTGAAACCGTATCGCTAGACGTCAGTAAACAATACAAATAAATGTCAGATAGACTTCAAAAAAAGAAAAACATTTCGCTTTTAGGTGAGTACTCCAAACAAATTATAGAGGAAAGTATAAATGAACGAAAAATAACATTTACTTGAGAATTTCTTTATTCGTGAAATATTCCAATGGATTACATTCAGGCATAAAAATGACCAGATAATTTTGCATTCAAGCGTGATATCTTTTACAAATTGCATTCGGTTATTTTCATATTTTGTAAAAGAGCCCTCGTCCTTCGGACTCGGACACTTACGCCAAAATATGAAAATAAACTCTTGCAATTTTTAGATATCACGCTTTCTTGCGAAATTATCGGTAATTTTTATGCACTCCTGCAATTATAACCGAAAACATACCATACACAGATTACAGAAACAAGTTCAGATATGAAACAGTATAATTGTATAAAGTTAAAACTATTGTGTCACATTCCTAGCAGATGTTGACACCAGTTATACAACAAAAATGAATGGATCAGAGGAAACTCTACAGAATAAAAATGCAGAATTCTGTATTGCTAACGAGTTGAAGGAAGATTTTCCATTAGCGATCGTTATAAACCAACCACTAATGATATTCTATCAATCCACAGAAATTACAACACATAATTTTTGAAAAAAGCAGTATTTTCTATAATATATGGCACTACGTACTCTGTGACGACTTTCAAGGGAAAAGAGTGCGTTATTGTGTGCTCTTTCAGTGTGTAGCACCGTGAATTCAACAGAAAGACTTCGAACTCCAAAAATGGGTTGGATATTTGGTCCGCGAAAAATTTTTAAAGTTAGGTGGTTTGATGCCCTCTATCCAAGTGTGAAAATTACTTGGTGATTCTTGGAAAAAACGATGACTCCTTCGCAGGTTTTTTTAGAAAAATAATACAGCTCATAACTCACAGAGAAATATTTTGTCGATATGAATTCAAATTTTTTGCTTCAATTCCAAATTACATCATGGCATTATATGTCACATAGACTTTGATGTTTATTGAGACCGTCATAAAATGGTTCGGACTTTCATCATATATGGTTTCAACTCCATTGAAACTGCTGCTAAGAAAAAATTTAAAAGGAAAGAAACTTCTGAAATAACAATACGAATAACTACAAAGCATTCTTATCCAAACGAAAGAGGTTGAAATAAATTTCTGGTCGAATAATAAAATTAATGGTGTTGTTCAAAGAAAATAATGTTCTTACAAAAAACATTATTTCCTCAAGCATACCTTCTATTGTTGCACCAAAAATTAATTTCAACCCTTTCTGTTTGGATTTGATTATTCCATTATTCGATTTGTAATTTCATAAATTTCATAGCAGTTTATAGCACTATTCTGTGAGGTTTTCATTATCTTTATAAAACTATTCCAAGATTATTTTATAACTGCTTCCTATAGCTTTTATAAAATTATTTCATTGGAATGCTTTCGGACACAATTTTGTTTTTATCACCATATTGTCACCTTAATGATAATTTCCAACTATTTCATAGTATATATTTACTACAATTCCTAAAGAACTGTTATAAAATCGAATTGCTTCCGCGAATATATATTTGCTGTCTCCACACATTACGAAAAATGTTAGTGAGGGGTACATTTTTTCAAATCAAAGTATTGCATTCAATTGAAATGAGAATCCTTTTGGACAATACGAGTGTGGTTTAGAAAAAATTGCAAAATCAAGTCGATATTGTGTCTTACGCGATGTAGGTATATGGACTGGAAAATCTGAAATCCAGGGGGCGCCCGCCCCCCCTTGCCCTCAAGAACGGCGCCCTTAGCTATCTCCAAGAATAAAATGCAGCATTTGAGAGGAACCAGCTGTCATTGATATTTAGAGGAAGTGTTATAGTATTATTTGGCAGCTTTATTTGACTAACCCCCCAATAACTATACATACAATAATGTCGTGTAATATTGGTCATTGGAAAAAATAAAAATACTTTGAAATCTTCCATGTGAGTGCTTTCATTTCTTTCTTGGAAAAAAGAGGAAAGACTATATCCTCAAACCACTAATTTTCCGAAATTCACCCTTTATAATCGATGGAAGAAGTTTCTTAGCCAAAAAATTCCAATAGATAGTAGTGTTTCTTAACAGCTCTGTAGGGGTGATATAGTAGCTGGAATACGTTAAAATGCTTGCTGTTTATACCAAATTATTTCATAGAACGACGCCACTTTCAAATAATAGCAATCCGGAAAAGAGTCACCTCAGATGAATTGAAAATATGAAATACCGTACCTATAGTGATATTCACAGCTGAACAGTATATGGATATCATAAGATTACAAAAACATCAATGAATGCGTGGCGCTCTTCAATTTTGCTAATAATATGCTATATATTTGTCAATAAAATTCCATTCGCATTAAAAATATGAATATCTGAAGCACAAGTAACGTCTTCAACAGTTTTATAAGTACAATAGTAAAATTATCAAAATGGCTTCAACCTTTCTATTTGTTAGTGTTTAAAGATAGTTGGTGACATATCTACTATATTTTCCTAGGGTCTAATACAAGATTACTTCTTGCGCCTTCAAGAAAGCATTTTTAACACTTTTTGATGATTTGAATATTTTATAAGAATCGCTCGAGTGAGTTGCAAAACTGTAGTAAGAGCAGTCTTTATAAAAATACTTTCTAAGGGTGCTAGAAAAATTTTATAGCAACTGCCTTAATGTTTACAAAACTGTTTTGTAGTGTAGTGTGAATGGCCTTACAGAATATTGATGAAGACTATAATGTTTTTCAAGACGCTGCCAATTTCCTACTTATAGCTGTTTTATAAACACATTGAAAACATTTCTGTGAATAATGCAGTTTTATAATTTTTTTCTCTGAAACGTTTAAGAAACTATTATAAAATATGAAATTGCCAGTTGGGAGTTTTGAAACAGAAATTTGCTGTTGCCAACACTCTATCAGTTTTATATTGCAGAACGTCCATTACGAAACACCGCTGGAAAACTGCACATCCGATATGAAAAGCTGAAAAACCACTTTCCAAATTACAACTCAGCTTTATAGAATCGTATTTCAAACCGTTCCATCCGCACTGCAACTTTCCAACGGATAATTAAAAACTGTATAATCGAGGTTTGAAATTTGTGTGAGAGAATTGCTCGCAGAGAATAATAGAAGTTATAATTAGATTTCGTGGGTAAAAAGCACATAAAGGAAGCAGAAGATTCACATAGAATAAGTAATGTTAATATAGCACTGATCGCGTGTATCTCCCTCAAGATCTTGGGTTCTCAGGGAAAGTTTCATGCAATATTACGGACCTTATCTCGTGAACTTACAAAGCTAATTATTGTAGCTTTTTAACTCGACTAGGAGGATCCCAACAGTGTTATTCAGATAATGACTCAGTTTAATGATCTCTTGTTCGGAGCTAGACTGATTAATATGCTATTAAAGGTCTTGATTGAAGTGCTCCATTGTTGTAGCAGGTTATAAAGGTTTTACATGATTCACAATATTTTTAAATATGGAATGGTGCGTGTGCAACCGGTGGGCGTCGTGTTGAATATACAGGGTGGTTCAGAATTCGGTAGGGAAACTATGAAATGATGAATGACGAGGTAGGAGTGAGAGGTATGAAGAGAAAAATAGAGATTCGATATTTTTTTAGCTCCAAACGGCGTTTCGGAAACTAATAACGGAAATGTAATCAAGAATTTTTATAGAAAATTCACAAGTATGCCGTTTTATTGATTGTCACCGTTGGGAATGGAAGAAGGATGACTCAATGTGGTAATAATATACAGTGCCTTTCAGATAAAAGTATTCACCTTTAATAACTTTTGTAATACTGGTACTTAGGAAAAATCCAAAAACACGTCAATTTATGTTGGAAGGGGCAAGCATTATGGCTTATTTGAACTTACTGGAAAAGCCACCCTCTCACCCCTAGCATCATCCCTTGT
This sequence comes from Zygogramma bicolorata, assembly GCA_032362365.1. Classification (NCBI taxonomy): domain Eukaryota; kingdom Metazoa; phylum Arthropoda; class Insecta; order Coleoptera; family Chrysomelidae; genus Zygogramma; species Zygogramma bicolorata. The sequence continues at coordinate 339,421 of JAVJAQ010006077.1, read as the reverse complement.
TTTTTTAAAATTACTTCTAATATTTTTTCTGTAAAATTTGGATACTCCTCTTTGAGCTGATTTCAAAAACGTATAATACTTGTAGATTGAAGTGGTTAGTTTGTGAGATGAGCAATTTTTCTTAATAGCAAAAATTTTACTTATTTTTTACTTTCACCTCATTTGCCTGGAATAAAATGGGTTGTACAACAGTAATCTTTTTTACTGTGCTATTTATTCTACTTCAAAAATCCAAAAAACAAAAAACTCTACTCTTCATTAAAGTTTGACATTGTCAACTAGAATTTGTAGTCACTATTGATAGTGTACTTTGTAACATTATTTATTTTGTTTCGCTGAAATGGTTTACTCTTTGCAAGAAAGAATTGAAATTGGAGGTTTATACTACCAAAATAATAAGTGTGCAAGAGCTGCTGCTAGAATATTTAACGAATTACATGACGGAAGACATGCAACTCATAAGTATGTAATTCAACTGATGGAGAAATTTACCACAACAGGGTCTGTTTGCAATAAAGTGCATAAGCGAGAGGGACTCGTAAATAATAAAGCAATCCAAGTGGCAATTTTAGGGCAAGTCAGCTTAGAGGCTCAACAACCCCAATCCTTGTCAACAATAATTAGAGCAATCGGTGTTTCATCTTCTACAGTCTTCCGAGTTCTACATGAATTCAAGTACCACCTATACAAAGTTAAGTTGGTGCACGAGTTGAATGAAGATGATTTTGATCATCGTCTAGAGTTTTGCGAATCAATGACGCAATTTATCAATTACAATCCACAATTGTTTAACAATGATGATGAATGCTCATTTTCATTAAATGGCTTAGTAAATAGGCATAATTGTGGATATTGGGCTGAAAGTGATCCACATATTATGCGTGAATTCCATACACAACATCCCCAAAAGTTAAACGTTTGGTGTGGTATCCTAGATGACCACATTGTTGAACCTTTCTTCATCAACGGAAATTCAAATGGTGAATCATATCTTGAGTTACTCAGGGAAGGGGTTGACCTACGTATTACAACAATAATAGAAAATGATGATAACCTTTCCGAAGATTTACTGGTATTTCAACAAGACGGAGCTCCCCCACACTATGCTATGCCTGTCCGACAATTTTTGAAACAAAACATTCCCCGCTCGTTGGATAGGTAGAAGAGGGCAGATGATGGAGTGACCACCTAGGTCACCGGATTTAACACCCCTAGTCTTCTTTTTATGGGGGTATTTAAAAACAAAAGTTTATGCTACCAAACCGGAATCTCTGAATGATTCACGAGAGAAAATGAATGACGACAATTAAATCCAGCCGTATTAAGCAATGTCAGAGAGGCATTTCAAAATAGATTATACCATTGTATAGAAGTGAATGGTACTCATTTTGAACACTTATTTTAACTTCTATTGCAACATCAAAGAATTAATAAATCCATAACATCGCATAACATTTCCTTTTTTCTTGTTTATTTGCTTCATAATAAATAGCACAGTTAAAAAGATTAAAAAGTTGACTGTTGTACAACCCATTTTATTCCAGGCAAATGAGGTGAAAGTAAAAAATAAGTAAAATTGCTATTAAATGAAAAATTGTTTATCTCATAAACTAACCACTTTAACCCACAAGTATTATACATTTTTGAAATCAGCTCAAAGAGGAGTATCCAAATTTTACATAAAAAAATATGAGAAGTAATTTAAAAAAAACAAGGGATGATGCTAGGGGTGAGGGGGTGGCTTTTCCAGTAAGTTTAAATAAGCCATAATGCTTGCCCCTTCCAACATAAATTGACGTGTTTTTGGATTTTTCCTAAGTACCAGTATTACAAAAGTTATTAAAGGTGGATACTTTTATCTGAAAAGCACTGTATAACAGAAATGCCTAAAAACTTCCGACAGAGTCGATGATGGGCATACTTGAAGACTGGCGTTAAATCAAATCATCTTTCGAACAATTCGTTCATTTGTATCGCCAAAAGGATTATCTTCTGTGACTATACCTGCACTGGCACCGGTCGGATGTAATTCAATGTCCTTCTTGGTATAAGCCAGAGGTGCCAGCCTAAATCTACTGTGTATGTAATTCGAGACTGGCCCGAACAGATTGTTTGAAAGATGATTTGATTCAACGCCAGTCTTCAAGTATTCCCACCGACTATGTCAGATGTTTTTACATTTTCCTCGCACGAGGAATGGGCTAATTCGGTTTGCTTTTGGAATACCTCGTCCATTGGTAGATGGCGCAATAACTTCGTTGTTCGCATCGGCTTTGGTCGGGGTTTGATACTAGTAAATATGTTTGATTTTTAATTATAGGAAGTCATCCACCTTTATGTTGATAATGGCACTACCTCGATCTGACCAGTGGCCAAATAGCCCGAAACCGGTCCGCAAGTGTGACCGTCCCAATAATTGAAAATCAATTCCTTCATTTGTATCGCCAGAAGCAAATGCGGAATTGTCTTCTGTGAAGAAACCTGCACCAGCACCGGAAGGATATAATGCAATGCCCTCCGTGGTGTTGGCCAAGAAAGTAGTTGTTTTCTGACAAGTGACAGTCGAAACCTACTGTGTAGGTAGCTTGAGACTGACCTGAAGGAATTGTTCTATACATCATTTGTTAATCGTCAACATTGTTTTTTTTCCCTTCATCGAACACCCTTTCGAGTGAGTCGTGAAAGAAATATTTATTTATTTATTTATTTATTTATCAGAAACATACAGGTTGCCCTAATTACATGTTTCTGTTTCTTACATCTGTACAACATATGGTTAGGTGCAAAGGCAATATTTCTTGGAAAAATGTAGGTTTTCACGGCCAGTGTTGATACATCGCAAGTTTTTCGGTCCCGAGGGCCGTGTATGCGGCCCTCAAGCCCGAAAAAAACGCGACGTATTATTACTACTTATTACTAATTTCGATAACGGCTTTTCTATAGGATAGAAGACTTGACATAAATGAATCTAGATCATATTCAAGATTGTATTGATTGTATGATCGACATATTGAGTCTAAGGCGTTAGTGGTGTTAACCAGGAAGGTGAGGCGTCTAGGACGCGTTTGATGATCGGGAACATACAGATTCAATTGATGTAGAAGTTCAGGAGAGTCTACATGATTGTTCATCAATTTATAGAGAAAAATAAGACCGCGATGGATTCTCCTGTACTCTTATTTCATGATTTTCAGTTCGAGTCTCAAGGGTTGATATGAAATAAATCCAGGACTGGCCTTATATTTTTCATAGAAAATGTACTTGATGAATTTATTTTGTACTGTCTCTATTCGTTTGACATTCCCTGTGTTGAGACAGTTATTCCAAATCAAACGTCTGAATTCGAGCTTGCTTCTGACGAGTGCGTTATAAAGGTATATAATAGATTCAACAGAGCTGAAGTTAAGAGTTGAGCGTTTTATGAAACCAACTGATTTTTATGCTTGAGATAGAGCATTTTGGATGTGGGATTGGAAGCTGGGATTTGGAGAAAATACAACACCCAGATCAACTACTTTACTCACTCTTTCCAGAGTTTTATATCCCATGATATATATGTAGTGGCTTGGATGCTTGTGTTTACTGTTTGTCATGATGAAAAATTTGTCGATGTTGAAGTATAACTCATTACGCATGGGCCATTCCTGTATTCTATCTATATCATTCTGCAACTGAAAGTAATCATTGAGATCATCTATTTTTGTAAAAATTTTAAGATCATCTGCGAAGAGTAAACACTGTGATGTAATAGTAGAAGGTAAGTCCTTCACAAATAAAAGAAAGAGAAGTGGTCCCAAATTTGAATCTTGGGGTATGCCTGACCTCGCCATGTATGAATAAGATTGTAATCCCTTGAATCCAACATTTTGCCATCTATCCTGTAAGTACGAATAAAACAATTCCAGCAATGCATCACTCTCTCCAGAAGAAAACATTTTTTTCAACATTATCTCATGGTCAACTTTGTCGAATGCCTTCGCAAAGTCAGTATACACCACGTCGACTTGGGATTTCTTGTCTAAGGCAGCTTGAATATAGTTTGTGTATACCCAGTTACAATGAATGATGATAGTAATAACGTTGACCTATTTAGGCCACCCGAATGTGAAAATTTCTGATTCCTTGAAACAAAAAGATCTGAAGATTGCATATAAAACGAAGAATAATTCAAGCTCTCATTTCACAAACAATAAAGATAATAGTTCAGTGTCAGATAGATCAGGAGTTTATAGATTATTGTGTGGTTCATGTCCTGTGTTTTATGTCGGTCAAACGGGAAGAACATTTGGTTCACGCGTGAAAGAACACAGCAATAGTTTTCAAAATGGTAAAACGAATTCTACGTATGCTTCTCACCTTATTACAGTGGGGCATGAATTCAACCACGAATTTGAAATCCTTCATTTCCAAGGAGAGAAATTAATAAGTGTAAACATTCACAACTCCTGATGAATGATCAGACGGAGTTGAATAATTCGCTTCTGTAAAATATGTTTTTTCCAGGAAATTATGCTAATAAGGATGTGATGTCGGACCATTAATAATATTAATGCGGTATGACTATGACCATAACTATTATTCTTATTGACCGTCGGATCTAATGTTGTATGAATTCGAAATGTTAGTGTTAGAATTATTTGAAAGTAAAGTAAACCCTAATACGTCAAAATCTTACAGGCAACTGTATATTATTTGTTTCAATTTGTAGAGGGTTGCAAATTTTCTTTGAGAGACGCTGTTTATCCCTCCTGTGCTATTTCCTTTCAAGAACATTAGGATTCCAAGCCCCGTAGTTCAGATAATCAATTTAGTGTCGATTCAACCCTACCCAACAAAAAACAAAAGAAAAAAACTACGAACACTCCGAGAACTGCCGATTTTATTGCATTAACACCCAATTAAACGGGGAACCGATAATCGACAAGAAAATAGACTGGAATTGCATCAAGGAAAATTGAAGGGCCAATTGAATTTACCCTGCTGGCTCTCCGAAAAGAAGAGACCTTTGAACGGAAGAGGCACGCGCGGTGTTCAAGAGTCAGTTCAGAAAAAGTTCAACCCGGACGGGAAAAACCCCCGGACAAAGAAATCCTCGAGGTATCCTGTTCTGAGCTGAATACAAATTCAAAGCGAAATAATAGTCGCAGTTCCGGTGATATAAAGCACATTCAGTTTCTCGATCGAAGCTATTTTATGATTATATCTCTGTAATTACATTTTTATTTATGTTTCCTCTCATTTCTCGTCCTCCATCGCTTCTATCACTGTAGCTAAGCGGGAGAATAATTGCATTATATCTTTTCCATATTCCACCTCAGATACGATTGGAATCGTTTGATCGAAAACAGAAAACTGGGATGTTCCGAATTGCTGAAATGCAAAGGTGAAAAAGGAATGCTGGGTTTTTTCCAGGTTATTGATGTGAAATGGAATATCTGATGGCATTGGCAATCGATTGAAAGGTCTTTTCGATATCTGAGAGAGAATATGAAACTAACGTGAGCTTTTTTCCAGGTAAAAGGAGACCTTGCATTGGAAATAGACGATAACGTGATCAAATGAACATTTAGAAGGTGATTTCAACTAAACAGTTCGAAAAAATATGTTCAGGTGTGTCATGGTACGGCAATGAATGCGACCCTGTACTTTTGTACGAATACAAAAATTGATTACTTTCAACTAACTTCTCTGGAAAATAAATTCACAGATAATTTCTAAAGATTCCGATAGATTTGGTTCCAGATCTTTCTTCTCCAAATGCAATATATCATAGTCATGACAGGACTCATGTAGTTCAGTCAGAAAATGATTTGCAAATGTTCTAGTCCAAAGACTACATATATTCTCTTCCATTCTTATGGTGAAAAATCTTCTTGTTTGACCGATATAACGCATTCATAGCAGCACACTTTCAATAGTATCCTCCGAAGACTGATGAATGTTTCACTCTCAGAAGACAATTTTGATACTACATAATGTTAACGATGAGAACATTGATTACTTCATTTTTTTGAGAACTTGCAGGAACAAGTCATAAATCGGGTGTCTCCAACATAAGAAATGGTAGCAATAAGACATTGACCTACTCAGACAAATCCATCAATTACATTGTTCGTTTTTTGATGATTAAAGAATTGAGAAAAACCTACACAACTGATGATAATTCTAGCATATCCATTGCGAACAATGAGAAAAGAAGAACCCATCAGTCACATTGGTCGTTTTTTGAAGGAGAAATGCCCTTCGTGGTATTAGCCAGGGGAGTAGTTGTTTTCTGACAGGTGCCAGCCGAAACCTACTGTGTAGGTAGATTTGAGACTGGCCTGAACGAATTGTTCGAAAGATGATTTGATTTAGCGCCAGTCTTCAAGTATGCCCATCGGCTTTGTCGATTTTTTTTTGTAGATTTAAGAATTGGGCTCAACCTGCACAACTGGATGGTAACCTGAACGAATCCATTGAAAACAACAAGGATGAAACTTCTTTGTCGGAAAAATCAGGAGTACACAAGTTAACGTAAGGTCCTTGCCCCAAACTTCACATTGGTCAAACCGATTATTCTACTTCTGCAATAAATCATTGGTGGAATTTTCTGCTGACCTATGAGCGAAGCTTACACGATTGATAAAATTGATGGAATGCAATGCTTCCATTGTCGAAAAAAAAGGTAAGACAAAGACAAAGAACTTTATTGGTACTTCCTTTCAGGAGCCATCGTTCGATGGATGTACAGGTCATAGTTACATCAAAAGGTAATCAATATCGTCGCAATGAATTCATTTGAATGAGTTGAACATAAATTAGTATAAACTACACAGCGTAGGTACACACACAATTTATACGTACAAACAATATAATCAAGACACACATATAAATTTGATCTAATCAATCAATAAATTAGTCAGTCCCTTCAAGCAGCAAGAAGGTCATCTGAAATGAAATCCTCATAGGTATAGTAACACTTACTCATCAGTATTTTTTTTCAATTCCATTTTGAAATTTCTCAGTTTCATTTTCTTTATAGAATTAAGATTAAGATCCAGTTCTTCGAGGTACTCGAGAGGAAACCAGAGGAATACATTTTTTCATCATGACAATTTAACTCATGTATAAAATATCCCATAAGCCGCTGTGATTTTGTCATTATGACAGCGAAAAAACTTTGTCCTTTTTCAGCGACAAAACGGAACCTAAATCTTGAAAGCATGGCAAGCAGAATTATATAGAAATCTTTGACCGCGTCTTTGTCAATTTTTCACTTGCGTTGTGTTGATTTGTGTTTTTAACAATTGTACTTTTCCGTTGAATTGAATAAACTTAACTGTATTCATTAAATTGTACCGAATTACACTCGAGCTTTTTTTGTCGAAGGAAACTTGACATTTATGATTCGAGTTTAGTTGCCTTTCGGCAAATTAACTCAAAAAACTGCCAGAAAAAATTACTCGTCCTACCGACTCAGAGGCACTTTTTTCGTTGAATTGCCAGGCAACAAAATTCTCATCGAATTATCGAGTTTACTTCGACAAAAACTAGCTCTCGTGTAATTATAAGTGAAAAATAGGACTAACCCAAAAACCACTTATAGTTTACGAAAAATCAAAATGAACAACTTATATCACATCTCAGAAATGACTGACTTTCTAGAGATCGATTAAGACCACCTAAAACCAAGTGCAAGTTATATCAGTTACTTCCTGAAGCTTGTTTTATGAAAGTACCCACAAGTCTGGTACCTACAGGAGAAAAATACATTCAGCATTATGTTTCTCTTGGAGGTGAGAGATATTTACTCTAATGAAATAGACCACTGTGTCATCGTCCATAGATATTCTAATAAGTCCGCTCACTCTCAGCAGCGACCCAAATCATCACCGTCCGTCCTCGCGCGTCCCTTGCCTGGCCGGTCGGTCGTCAGTGCCCGTCTGACGGGAGAGCCAGTTTAACAGAGTGTCTCCGATTGAACAGTTCGCATCGTTCCGGCCAGTTATACTTAGTGCGTGAAATAAACATTCTATTGGAACTTTTATTCTTGTAGTTATTTGAACATTTTTTAAAGAGGAAAGAAAGTTACGAATTCTCTGGAATTTATTTTTGGTTGGAGGCTTACTATCTCCTCCGTTTTGAATTTATAGAAAATAATGAAAATTGAAAATTATAAATTTTTATTGACGCGTAATCTCAACCAGGATTGTCTCGAGAATTACTTTGGTCAAATCAGAAATGCTTGTGGAAACGGTAGAAATCCAACTGCCATTCAGTTTACCAGAGCATTTTAAAAACTTATTGCTATAGGATATTTTCACGAGACAGGAGGCAGCAATTTCATGGAAGACAGTAGCGATATTTTGCTTAATATAACATCGGAGTCATTGAAAAATATTGAAGGTTTTCAGGAAAAAAATTACGAAAATATTTCTCCTATTATAAAAATAGAATCAACCGATTATAGGAATTTGATATCAGAGAAGAGAAATGCACTGGTCTATGTTGGTGGATATTTTTTACGTAGATGTCTCTTCAAACATTCTTGTCATATTTGTTTGGAATATTGTTCATCATCCGGAAGAGACAAGTCTACTTCATTCTGTTAGCTCAAAGCTTACAAAGGTAGTAAAAATATATTTGGTGGCTTAACAGTCCAATAATTTTTCGAAGTATTTAATACATTTAGAGAATATTTTTGTTTCGAATTTTAATGATTACTGCATACATGATGGTGTAGGAAACATATTTTTGAAAGAATATTCCAATGTAGAATTCACCCATCCATGTAGCAATTTTCCCAAATACTATTTACATTCATTGTTTACAAGAGTTCGAATCTATTACACAATCAAATCTGCAAACAGGCAAATAAGATCTCAATGTTTGAATAAACAACATCCGAAACTCAAAATTTTGCAAAATTTGTAAATATTTGAAATATTAGATGTCGTTTCTTGACCTTAGTAGATTTATTTATCTGGGGGATGGTTGGGGTTAGGTCGAATAACTGAAACCACTAATATCGTTGCCGACGTTTTGACTTTCATGAAGTCATCCTCAGGGCATTACAAAATTGCAGTGATTAAGATATAAATACACACATACAGGTGGAAAATTATTGAAATTTGCGACTAGAATCACTTCTGTGAATGAGAGGTCAAGATTGAGTAAATTTGGTACAATTCAATTGACAGGAAAAATGTAAAAAGAGACATGAACAACAATTTTAAAAATGTAGGAAACGGTAGAACCCAATCTCTGGCTTCTTGTCTATTAGAATAAAAATAAAAGGACATCTACATAAAAATTTCCAGTTTTTGATACTGAAATAACAGAAGTATATTTCTGACCGACGAAAAGTTCACTGTGTTAGCGACCGTTGAAAATGAAATAAGGAACTCACTTACTTCCTGCACTCAAATAGAGTTTTGATTCATTTAGCTGGGAACTTCCTGTTGATCCGCGTCTGGAAAGGTTTACTTGTCTACGTTTCGGCTCCCATTTCGGAGCCAGACTGAGTGACCTTGCTTCTAGGTCTGAGTTGTCTTACTAGCTGGCTATCATCAGTGGAGATCGATATATATATATATATATATATATATATATATATATATATATATATATATATATATATATATATATATATCGATCTCCAAATGTTCTTCGATTTTTATTTTGATAGACAAGAAAACCAGAAATTTATGTGAGTTCAACCGTTTCCTACAGTTTTTAATTTTTGTTTATGTCTCTTTTTACATTTTGACAGAAGTGATTCTTGTCGCAAATTTCAATAATTTTTTACCTTGTGTGTATTTATATTTGATTTGCTGTAACTTTGTAGTACCTTGACGATGACTTCATACAAGTCGAAACGTCGGCAAAGAAATAATAGTGGTTTCAGTTATTCGTTTTAACTCCAACCAACCCCCAGCTAAATATTTAAAATGTGTCTAAATATATATGCCAAAGTACTGAATAGATTATAATTATACTATAAGGGTATACTCAAGAAAACAACAAATCACCATTCAATTAGGTAAAATGTAAATGAAGATTATTCATCTTCGTTTTTTCTTTATTGAGGAGTCCCTTTATAAGTATCTCACCTTTTCACCTGCCCATAATTCAAGAAATCAGGTAATTCATACCAGTTATTACAACGAAATATTCCTTGATTTATTGTTATTAGAATCTCATATTATATAATCATCCCAATGAAAGATCATACAAAAACATAAATAATATATAATGAATATGATCAACACTTGACGCCTGACCCTCGTAGGCACACTGTCGAGTAAACATATTTTTCGCGCTGCTGACTGACCCTCGTATAACGTATTTCTGCTGGTAGCCCGCATGATTTACGACCGCTCGCAAAAAAAGCGGCATATTTTACTCACATCAAATGAGTTACCAGACTTATTAGAATATCTATGGACGATGACTGTGTGTCTTTCATTTATACTGTTTGATTTCTTCATGTTAGGCTTAGTAATGGGCTAAATGGGATAGGCGTTCTATCGCTGTTTATATCTTTATTACATTTCGCTACTTCCAGACTGTCGAATGCAATGATGAGCCTCCTATCACGTTTATCTTCGATCAATCTAATATTACTTTCATCAGATTATATGATTATCTTGGTAGGTGACACTGAACTTTTCTACCCTTCCGAGTCTCATTTGGGCATACTGCTCCATGGAACAAGTTTTTGAAGTTTGTCGTCTCTGACCAATGTATTTTCTGTTGTAGTAATACTTGTTGTAGTAACATTTATCAAAATACTAATCGTTTCGGAAACCAAATCCACTTCCGATAAGATAAGAAATCTGCCTCCTACACTTCTTTATAATATAAATTCGAATTTTTTCAAATTGTGATAGATTGAGAACGAAAAAAAACTACGAAGAAAGCATCCACCCACCACAGAATAATGACATTCAAACAGTATTCTTGATACATTTTGCTGATAGAATTTCATCATTGAAATCGAATCTGACCTTCACTCATCTCGCATCTTCAGTGAAAGAATTGATTTTTGAGTAGTTTCATGGAGAGCTATTTCACCATTACATGAGTTTCCATTAGCCGTTGTATGCTTGGTTTGAAATTAATTGAGAAAAATTTGAAAAGACAGTTCGGAACTGTTTCCGAAGTATAGAAATTGTTCTAGATAACAAATCTGACCTTTCATCTCATTCGATACTTATGTATTTACTGTTTATCAGCGTCACAGAATCGCCTATTCAACATCATATATTGTTGTATCATCGATAAATTTGTTATATTTCACATAAAACTCTCTTATTTATGAATACGGTTGTATTTCATAGTCGTATATTCCTACACCTCACACCAAAGGCGTCGTGAGCATAAAGAAGTCTTCTGTTATCTCCGTTTCCTTTTCATTAAATAAACGGAAAAGAATCGGAGAGTTTAGTCTTGTATACTCTGAAAATGCAAACCGCGGTCTAATTTTAATTTCGGTTTGTACGTGTCTGAGACCTCGATGAGAAAGTTAATTAAGTGTGCTCTCTCTGAGAATCATCTTTGTTTTTTTCGATTTGAGTTGCTCAAGCTGAAGAGAAACGTTTTCTATCTGCAATCTCATCTGATATTACTCACCTCTTGCATTCTTAAAATGTTACTCTTCCTGACTCTGCTGTCAGTTTCAACAGAGAATATATACTTTGTTCAACCATCGGTACCTAACGTAGACTTATCCGAAGATAGGACTGAGATAAAAAATAGAAAACAATTCTCCTATGCCATAATATGCGAAGGAATATTTCCTGACACACTTGAAAAAAGTATCATAATACCAGTGCACAAAGGCGGTAAAAAAACCGATCTGAACAACTATCGACCTATCGCTTTACTCCCCATCATATCGAAAATATTTGAAAGACTGGTTACAGAAAACTTAACCAAATACCTTGAAAAAAACTGTTTTTTATCAGCTGAAACTCAATACGGATTTTGCGAGGGTGAAGGAACAGAGTTGGCTTTATTGAATTTCACAACGAAATACAGCAGGGAATTGATAAAAATGAATACACTACGGGGGTATTTATTGATATCACCATTTCTTACATAATACTATTGGAAAAAATGAGTGACATAGGCATTAGAGGAGTATGTGATGAGTGGTTCCGCAGTTATCTGAGTGGCAGAATGCAATTCGTTAAAGTAGGAAATGAGGCTAGTGATATCAGGGAAACCTTCAGTGGGTTACAGCAGGGATCAGTTTTGGGACCAATTCTATTTCTAATTTACATAAACGATCTCTGCGATATGTCACTGAAAGGCAAAATATATACATTTGCGGACGACACTGCACTACTGTACTCACAAAAAAATAAAAGTGTCACGTTCTCCGATATAATACATGATCTGAGAGTACTCAAAACATGGTTCAACAGAAACAAGATGCTCGTGAATGAAAAGAAGAGTAGATATGTTAATTTTGGTACAAGGAGAATATTCTCATTTGCGAGCCCAGTAAAAATACATAACTCAAGTAATTGCTCTAACTGTAGGTGTGGGGAAATTGAACAAGCGGATTTTATTAAGTACCTTGGTTTGATAATTGACAAGAATTTGAATTGGAAAAATCATATTCAACAAACTGCATCGAAACTGAGAAAACTTATACCTTCATTTTACAACATGTTGTTTCTACCTTCCCATGTCCTTCGCATGTTCTATCATGCAATGGTCCACTCAGTCATAATGTATGGTATATCAATCTGGGGTACTACATATGAAAGTAATATTAGAAGAATATCTACCCTGCAAAAAACTTTCGTTCGACTTGCTGCCAAGGTACGGAACAGAAGGGAACCTTCTGAACCGCTCTTTAAAGCACTCAAGATAAGTGCAACTTGCGAACTTGCTGCATTAATATTTGTAAAGCTTTGAAAAGGTATGAGCATTCATTACACATAAACTTGACCTTGAAAACCTCCGTTCGAGGAAAGACCATGCTATCCATACCATCCCCTACAAAAACACCAACTCAGAAATCATTCTATTGTATAGCTTCCCGAATCATGAACAGTGTTCCAGAAGGCCTCTTTATGAGCTGTGCAATGGCATTCAGTCAATATTCAAGAAAAATATCCGAATATTTCCTGGAAACTGATACATCACACCTATTCTCCTTGAATATTTAACAGAAAAACCCTCTGAGAAACGCTTTATAATTGTACTCACTATCTAAAATGTTTTTTTTTTCTCTTTTTTATATATTTTTTGTTCTGTCCAAACCCAACTACAAGTAATCACTTACCCTTTGGGGTTGGCACTCTAAAAATTATGTGATCATCCTTAAAAAGTGTTCTTCTCTCTCTCCAGACACAGACCATGGGTCTTCTGGCAGAGGGAAGAATACTTATAGACCGGGAGGTGGTGTCACTTTTGAACTAGTGATCGATCTGCACACGAATTTCTCAGCATGAGTAGTTCTCCACCTGTACATATGAGGACCGCGCGTCAGCCAGTCCGATAGCGGTGGGTGTGGGCGTGGGAGGCGATGAAACTCGATGAAAAAATCTCAAAAAAAGTGATTGATCTCCACATGAAACTTTGTAATGATGTGAATTATTCATGATCATAGGTGGAAATAGGCGTCAGCCACGTTCCCGATGGTGGAAACATCGTCAGTCAGGCCTTTGAAGTGGTCGGAAAAATAGGAAAATTGAAGTGACCGATCTCCACTCGAAATTTTGAAGGATGATTGTTGTATTCAAATTGAACATGAAAATGGACGTCAGCCACGTTGATAGTGGTGGATTCTGCGTCAGTCAGGCGTCCAAAGTCAAGGGCAGTGACCAGACTCTTTTGACGCGCTGTATCTTATGCAGTTCGTCTGACGAATATTCTACCGGCATCGTGCCGGCTGACGATTAGTTATCGAAAGTACATAACAATTACATGTTTATATATCAATTTTAAGGTGATATAAATCACTATATCCAACTTTTTGAAATATTGATTCGACATGGCGGTGAAGAGTCTATAACATTTCAACATTTCGAATGATATTTGCTCGCTGATGACATTTTTTCGGGCAATGTCACATCATGCATGTACAATTCATTTTCTTTGCGAATTGTTAACACAGTTTTACACTTATTCCATGTCTCATCAGAAAATGAAATTAAAGGTTCACTTCTCTTCAAACAAATAACACAGAACGGCTTTGGTTCCGACAAAATTACTCCAGTAAATAGCGCGGTCTGTACTGTCTCACTGGGCCTCACCGGCCCAGTGAGACAGAAATCAGATATAAAACTACCTTGTACTATTCGTTCCGAAAACATTTTTTGAAAAAAAAACATTCGTGTATTTTGTGATATTATTATAAACTGTACATAGATACAAATATTTTAGCAAATCCTACACCTGCAGTGTAGTTGATCAAATTATATGCCATATATTAAAAAAATGGAAACACGGAGTCATCTCCACAACACATTTAATTCCTACAGGAACAGTGTCCTAGTTGAGACATGTTTGGAACATATATATGTTCATCTTCAGTTGAGTACAAATATAGAGAAAAAGTTGGGAGTATGAAGAATCTGAAGTGGTTCAAGATACTAGTTATAATTATGTTTAATATGAAGTTTTTGGTCTCCCAACTTTTTCTCTATGTTTGTACTCAACTGCAGATGAAAATATATATGTTCGAAACATGTCTTAACAAGGACACTCTTCCTGTAGGAATTAAATATGTTATGGAGATGACTTCGTGTTTCCATTTTTTCAATAAAATTGGTCTTCCACTTTGAGTATGGACTACTACCTTCGTATATGCAATATAGTTAAAGTAGGTAACTATATTGTTTGTTTGTCTCAGATGGATAATCTATTCAACTTTTATAAATCCCTTCGGTGATTCATTTATAATTATATCAATCAAAACATATTTGAACTAGTAATTCTAACATATCACCAGTGGACTTGATATAAAATTGAGCTAAAATATATTTGCCAAGTGAAACAAACAATGTATTTGAGTCAAACGTACAATATAGATAATTTAACTTTATCGCATATGGTTGTATTTACTATATTGTAGGAGTAGGCTTGTTATAATATCTCCATCTGTGTATAAATAATGAAGACATCACGTATTCACTGGAAATAATGTTTAAATTTGAAAAAATAGTCGCAATCAATATTCAAAAAGTTGGATATAGTGATTCATATCACTTTAAAATTGATATATAAACATGTAATTGTTATGTACTTTCGATAACTAATCGTCAGCCGGCACGATGCCGGTGGAATATGCGTCAGACGAACTGCATAAGATACGGTGCGTCAAAAGAAGCTGGTCACTGCCCTTGACTTGGGACGCCTGACTGACGCAGAATCGCCTGACTGACGCAGAATCCACCACTATCAACGTGGCTGACTTCCATCTTCATGTTCAATTTGAATACAATAATCATCCTTCAAAATTTCAAGGGCAGATCGGTCACTTCAATTTTCCTATTTTCCGACCACTTCAAAGGCCTGACTGACGATGTTTCCACCATCGGGAACGAGGCTGACGCCTATTTTCACCTATAATCATGAATAATTTACATAATAACAAAGTTTCACGTGGAGATCAATCACTTAGTTTTGAGATTTTTCCGGCGAGATTCACCGCCTCCCACGCCCACGCCCACCACGGTCGCGCCGGCTGACTTTCGATTTGGAGTACAGTAATGGTAAAACTCTCTATCACATTCGAGTTACAGATTAATCACTGATAAAAAAGTGACATCACCTCCCGGTCTATTATGTGGGAATTAATAGCTGTAATGTCTGTATTAACTAGAATGAGTAGAGTTGCCAATAAACTATCTATCTATCTATCCTTCGCCGTTACCTCATACATTGTCCAACTTTATCTCTCATTCATGATAGATGAGACGGAATTATGACGTCATTAACGTATGTCTTATTTAATGTCGATGTGAATTTCATTTGTTACTTTTGACAGTTCTGTTGTTCGGCTCGTTTCGTATCCCGGTTGATGCTCGTGTATTAATAACCATCATTACATGATCGTTGCATAATATACTATTATATGTTCGGTACTGAGATTGTTTGTGTTTACTATGGTATTTTGGAGTAGGTGAGTTAGCTTGTTCTGTCTAACAACTCTGGTTGTCATTCCCACGTTAGTGGAAATCTGAATTCTTCGTGAATTCCGATAAGTAGACTGACATGTTGACTATAAGATGAAGATGATAGAGAGTTCCGACAATGTTCTTCTTCTACGTGAACAATTGGTCATTTTCCACACTAAAAGTAGGTTAAAAACGAGCACATCCTTGAATGATTGTGCACTAATTTTCACAAAAATATCACAGTTTCTTGTACAATTCTCACTAAAAATGGGTTTGAAAAACCGCGACAAACGTCTTGCTCTACAATAGTGTCCTCAAGCAGGATAAATAAATTACTATTCTAACTCTTAATGTACTCAGCGCCCCCAAATCCATATTAAACAGTATATTTTGACGAAAGTATATAAACCATTCAAACAAGTGTTATTTTTTTTTTTCATCTACATTCATACTCTAATGATACACTTATATGCCCACAACTCGTTTTATAATGTAATCCATTACGATACAGATTTTCATTACGATACAGATTTTCAACCAATAGAAACCCATTATTTTTCAATAAAGCATGATGTGCAAGCTTTGTATGTTGACGTTTGTCGAGTCAAAATCAGTAGGTATTGAATTTTTGAAGAGTTTAGTAAATTTTCGATAATCGTACTCCTCCACAGATGTCTTAGACAAGAAAAAAATACAATCGAAAGGATTATATTTTTTTCATTTGATATATGCAACACATATGCTTTTTTCGGCCAATTTGAATGAGCTATCATGGCCGAGTGGTCAATGGCGAGGGCAATGATTAGGAACGTCGGGGTTCAAATCCTGACCTCGGCAGATATTTTCTTTCTCTTTTCATTTCCCATTGTTGTATTTTCCGTGGTTATACCATTAATTATAATTTTGTAGAATTCTTCAAAGGAATACGATTGATTACCTACTATTATTGTGTTCAATAAAAATACCTAATAATATATTATATTTAGTTCTTCATTATTTATTGGGTGTAGATAACACAGCGTATGCAACTCTCATGTAATGGTTATTAATACACTCGCATAAACCATACGAAACTCACCTTCGGCTCATTTCGTATCCCGGTTTATGCTCATGTATTAATTACCATCATTACACGATCGTTGCATAATATACTATTATCTACCCCCATACTATTATAATATACCTATATGCTCATAACTCGTTTTATAATGAAATCCATTACGATACAGATTTTCAATACGATACAGATTTTCAACCAATAGAAACCCATTATTTTTCAATCAAGCATGATGTGCCAGCTTTGTATGTTGACGTTTGTCAAGTCAAAATCAGTAGGTATTGGATTTTTGAAGAATTTAGTCAATTTTCGATAATCGTATGACAATGTCTTATAGCAGTGATATAGAAGAATTACCAGCGACTCCTCCACAGATGTCTTAGACTAGAAAAAAATACAATCGAAAGGATTATATTTTTCATTTGACAAATGCAACATATTGTTTTTATTTTCGACGAAACTAAATGAGCTCTCATGGACGAGTGGTCAATGGCGCCAGCAGTGATCAGAAACGTCCGGGTTCAAATCCTGACCTCGCAGAGATTTTAATTCCTTTTCTTTTCATTTCCCACTGTTGTATTTTCCGTGGTCATATCATTAATTGTAATTTTGTAGAATTTTTCAAAGAAATACGATTGATTACTTATTATTATTGTGATCAATATAAATACCTAATAATATAATATTTATAGTTCTTCATTATTTGTTGGGTGTAGATAAAACAGCGTATGCATCTCTCATGTAATGGTAATTAATACACTGGCATAAACCATACGAAACTCACCTTCGGCTCGTTTCATATCCCGGTTTATGCTCATGTATTGATAACTATCATTACACGATCGTTGCATAATATACTATTTTCGTCCTACGAGTGAATTGATCAACTCAGTCATAACATATCAATTAGTGAGTAAAACTTGCACAACATGTAGTGAAATCGGAAAAAACTGTAATCAGGCAGAGCTTTCAGAACACGAAATATAAAATTCCAGTTAATGTCTTTTTTATACGCTGAAATTCCAAGTCGACTGTATGTTTCCTCGCTGAATGATAGCATACTTTTATATTCGTTATTTCTACAGACTGCATCATTAGGACTAGATAGACCTCGTTGAGAAATGAAGATACATGCGGATAGCAGCCCCAACCCTTCCCGGAAACATGAACGTTGTGGTAATAAATGGACGAAATCTTGGCCTGGAATATAGTGCTTCAGACAAACAGAAAAGTAAACCTCAGTTGCTTTACTAGGCCACTCATTTAAGATTTTATCTGCGGAAATATTTCTACGACGTAAAGAGCTATAAAGGTCAGAAGGTAACGAAAATCAGTTTTACAGGAAAAAAACCGCGCCTTACAATCTTCACTTTAACCTATATTGTAATGCTTTCTCACCGCTCTACTCCGAAAACTGTTCATTTTACAGAAAAATGCAACAGCCTTCTTTGTAGAAAATTTTATGGTGAACTATTTCAGAAGAATTCTCTTTTCGGATCTATAGAAAAATCGTCAATAACATGACTTCTTTCCAACAGCTATTCTTCGTTGCCTTACTACCGCTAGATTCATAAAAATATCCTCCTCATCAGCGTACTTCTAGTAGCACCTGTGCACCTCATTGTTAGTACCGCCCCTTTATTGTCAGTCATCACCCAAAGATGATTGCAGATACCAGCAATCGAAACGTCGTGGGTTCTTTCAACTTGAAATTTAGTTTCAACATTTAGTCATGCTATTTCATTTATTTATTTATTTTTACTGATATTTCATTTTTTGACAATCAAACCTTTCGTATATCTCAAATTTGCCTACCAAGAAATACAAGAACTAATATTTATCAAAATACTTATCGCTGACGCTTTGGATACTACATCCGCTTCCTTTTTCAGAACTTCCATAAATATTCATCTCATGTTGAGATTTTGTGTTCGCTTCAAAATATCATATCAATATTCATATCAAAATAATGACTTTGAATGATTACTTTAATATCATTTTTGACCAGAAAATCTATTTCAACTGTTTGTTTGGATTTGATTACCTTATTCGCTTTGTATTTTCATCCTTTCGTCCTTAGCAACATATTTCAATAGATTTAATAACATCGACAATGAAAGTCCGAACCTTCATGGTTTAGCAATATAACAGAGTTGATGAGCTTTTCACAACGTACTGGAAATTGTTTTTTTGGGTAATAGATCAGCTATTAGTTACAAGATGACTATTACCTATACTATGCTTGAATAATAGTATAGTGAATGCAATTAGATATTCAAATAGTCACTAAACTCTATCCATCTTGGATTGGTGTAATACTCTGAATTGAAAGAACCCTACTTTGGAATTACAACACGATAATATTTGTCCCATCATACATTCAAAGACATCTCAATAGGAGTTACACTGTTCACAAGCTGAAATACCAGAAGACGTATCAATTTATTTAAAGACATGAGATTGGTGTTTTTCAGTGGTACTTCGGATCCAATTTATTCACTACTAATTCTCTTTATTCGACTATAAATCATTCTGAACAACTGTTGAAGTGTTGAAACTTCGAAATTCGATATGGTTTGTTCACCTGAGGGAACTGTTCTCATGCAATATTGGCACGCGATCTTATTGCCCTTACATAAAGTACAACTTTATCTACAGGATAATATAATATTGATACGGAAACTCTGTCACGCCAATACTGTGAAGAGCTTTTTCGCAACTGATGTTTTGGAGAATGGATCCATTAACAACAATTTGGAAATTATCACGCATCTCTTTGAATTTGAGTTATAATAACCAGCAATTCATTGTCTATGGATGATAATTCATTATGCTTTTTCAGATTTTCGGGATGTTTGGTGTCAGGCGAATTATGGGTGAATTATGTATTACAATGGGGAGTTGTTTCACAACAAAGAAGGGTTTGCTGAAGGTTTGCATTTGTGATGGTCGATCTTTCCCAGCAACACGAACAATTTTTTTTCTTCAGATTAGTTCTGGAAGTATATTTATTTTCACGCTGTGTGGGACACTTGCTGGAATTACTTAACATTCAATTCCGACCTTTTCTTTCATCCGTATATTCAGTCTTTTCTGCTTGGTTCTGAGGTCTAAATCTACTCAACCTCCAGCTCTAATCTTGACAAAGTGAATACTGTGGTTTTGTGAATTGAGAGATGGTATTTATGGCTAAATGAGATTCTGAAAAGCCTTTGTGAGTCGTCTCATTTGTTGAATCATTGAGGGCGTTTTTCAATTTCTTTTGCTTGGCGAATTATTCTGGAGTGGGGTGTTTTTGCTGTGGCAATGGTCTTCGTGTTGTTGAAGTCAATTTTGTGTCCGATTTGGTGGTGGTGTCTGAAGAGAGTCGAGGTCATGTCCGAATTACGTACTGCTAGTTCGTACTCGTAGGACCTGTTAGATACTCGTCGGTTCGTCTGTCCTATGTATTTTCTCGTTCATATGATATATTTAGGTGAGCGCAGGAAAGAGGATATTTGATTGTTTGCTCTCTCGATGTCGTGTTTTGTTTCGGCTCACTTTATCAGTGACTCCCCGAATGAAAGGAAGGAAAGCTTTCGGGCGTTCAGTCGGGTCTTCCGGTGGTTTGGGATGCGAGAAGCGGGTTTGTTGGCATTGAATGGTTCTCTGGATCTAGGGGTACGAATAATCGTTTTGAAGAGAGACGGATGTGAGCTTTTTCAGCTCACTGGGTCTGTTGTGGTCATCTGTGAGTTTGATGGATCTATTGATAAGAGAATTCAGTACGGAGCTCACCTGGGCTGGATAATGGTGGGAGTTGGCATTGAGATATCTATTGGTGTTTGGTGTTCGTGTGTTTTCGGTGGACAATATGAATGAAGAAATTGTTGGATTTTGTGATATGGACATCTAAGAAAGGAATAAAGTTTTTCGTCTCCATTTCCACAGTGAATTCTATATCGGGATGAATATGAAGGTGATTGAGGAAGGTGTGAAGGCTTTCGGATCCATGAGGCCAGATAGCAAAGACATCATCCACATAACGCAGCCAACACGTCGGCTTCTATGCAGATGTGTCAATGGCTCTAGGCTCAAAATCTTCCATCGAATCACGTCCAGATGTCCTTTCACCTGCTGGAACTATTGGACGACTACGTACAGTAACCGGTGTATTGTTGTATCCTACCTACCATATAAAAATACTGAATGGCATGGTTTTCTCATTTGATATTTCATATAACAATTAGAAAATATTCATTTGAGAGATTTTTTTTAAAGATTATCGGATATTGATACGTAAAATTATCACCATAACCACCATAAAATACCAATTTGGGATACAAAATCACCTCACTTCAAATCAGCTTTCCACATTATGCCCACTATAACTTGAACAAAAGTCTAGGTACTAAATTGTGGAAAGTGATTCTCAGGTTTAACGGTTCATATAATTGATATTGACCAGGTCAAGAAATAGAAAATGAATGAGCTAGGTACTTAGGTTTCAAATGAAGTTTTACTTTTCCACTTCTTTACAATCCCTTCGCTAATTCGAATAGCCTAAAAACCTAAAAATTTACGATGAGTCACTATCTACAATTCAGAAACTAAACTATAGTTCCATCGTGAAATTCATAGGGCACATTCTCTGGAAGTATACAGTGTATTTCATCGAAAGCAAAATCTCTGTTTGACATGAAGTATGACGCTTCGCGTGAATTCTTTGTACATTTAGATATGTTTCTGCCTCAAGTGTTTACTATCCAAGAGGTAGGCTGAAAAATTGAAATCAGTCACTGCCACCCTGTCTATCATTGCCGATTGATCACTTGAGGAGGAAATAAATGATAATTCTCATTTTTGACAATTTCTCGGCTATTCTTGGGACTGCCTACGTTCAAACTCATTTCTTCTCCAATGCAAATGATCATCAGTATGCCACTAGATCCAAAAATCTTCTTTCACCAACTGCTCATCGGACCACCCTATATCAAAAGAGTCATTTATATATGGGCTGTGAAATTGTTAATCACCTAGATGCCTCTATCAAAAATGCATCAAATCTAAACGTTTTTAAATCCAGACTGAAAAAATTACTGATTGAAAAAAATTGTTATTCCATTGAGGAGTTTTCAAGCTGACATCATTATATTTCAATAGTTTTTGTTGAAACTTCGTATCAGACAAAGCTCTTTTAGTGAATATATCGGGTATGTACTTCTTGAAACCAGTAGAGCAAATTTGTTATTTTTATGTCATTGTAGCTAGTTTTTATAGTGTTTAAAACAACCGACGTTATTTTCAGTTATTTTATATTGTGTGTACTTTTCAACTGGAAAATAATAGTATATTATGCAACGATCGTGTAATGATGGTTATTAAATACAAAAACCGGGATACGAAACGAGCCGAAGGTGAGTTTCGTATGGTTTATGCGAGTGTATTAATAACCATTACATGAGAGTTGCATACGCTATTTTATCTACACCCGATATATAGTGGAGAACTACAAATATCATATCTATATTTGTATTACACAATAATACTAATTTAACGAATTTCTTTGAAAAATTCCACAGAATGTAATGTAATTAATAGTATTACTTCGAGAAATAAAACGATGAGATATGAAAAGAAGATCAAAAATCAAAGAAAAAAAAGATTACTCGAGACCGGAATCGAACCAATGTCTCCTACAGCTAGAATATATCAATGTCAGCGCCACAGACGGCTCGGCTACGGAGAGCCCACAAAATTTGATGAAAAAATAAGTAATGATTTATGCATTTGTCAAATGAAAAATTTGATCATTCTAACTGTATTTCTGTCGGTGAAGGTGTCGAAGGTGATTCACCCATATCGCTGGTATCAGACATTTTGTTATGATTATCGAAGTTTGGCTATATTCTTCAAAAGTTCAATACCTATACCGATTTTGACTTGACAAATGTCAAATGCAGAGCATGCACATCATGCTTGATTGAAAAATAATGAGTTTCTATTGGTTGAAAATCTGTATCGTAATGAAAAATCTGTATCGTAATGGATTTCATTATAAAACGGGTTGTGGGCATATAAGTGTATTATTAGAGTACGGGTGTAGATAAAGATTATTATTATTATTTATTGTTTTTTCTGTTGGGCAAATTCCGCGCTCTCCAAAGCCATCTTCCATCCGTTGACAATCTCTCCTAGTTCCTTCGCTCAATGATAAAAGAACTACAACCATCGCGAGCTTCCCACATGTTTTCGCTATGCAAATATCATTTGCCTTCCGTTCAAAGCCAACTCCGACCGAGTAAACACTTTTTATTAAAGATGTTTCGTTTCAAGCCTCGCCGGATAAAAATACCGAATCCTCCCGATTCCAGTAATGACATCCCTTTCCAGAGCTAGTCGAATCGATACACAGTTCACCGATCACGGAAAAAAATTAAAATCTTCTCGGGATAAGGTGATTTCCCCGAATCCCAACTCGATTTTCCCCAGCGTACAAGCCAGGGCCAACTCGAAACAAGAAACTTTTTATTGGGTTCTTCCCGCAGCAACTGGAAATAGTTTGGTGTTTTGTGCAGTTTCGCGTTCGTGGGGTTTTATTCATAATAGCCAATTACTTGGGCCGAGACACGGGCCCTTTGCCCTTAATGGTGACTTCACAGCAATTGCGTGTAGGGTCACAAATTCGTGTTTTGGAGGTATGAGGTTTTTCGTCCTGTTGAACGCCATTGTTGAGAGAACGATTCCTTTTTTGGATTATTGCATGGATTATGGAAATAATGGGTTTGTTTTGTTTTACACTGATTATCACGAAAGTAATGCTGGGGTCGTTTGTATTAGTTCTTCACATACCAAGACGGAGAACGGCTCATTTCTCTCGAGAAAAATATATTTTATCTACACCCGTACTCTAATAATAAACTTATATGTTCACAACCCGTTTTATAATGAAATCCATTACGGTACAGATTTTTCATTGTGATACAGATTTTTAACCAATAGAAACCCATTTTTTTTCAATAGAGCATGGTGTGCATGCTCTGCATTTGACGTTTGTCTAGTCAAAATCGGTATAGGTATTGAATTTTGAAGAATATAGCCAAACTTCGATAATGAAAACAAAATCTCTGATACCAGCGATATGGGACAATCACCTCCGACACCTTCACCGCCAGAATTACAGTTAGAATGATTAAGTTTTTCATTTGACAAATGCATGATTCATATCTTATTTTTTCAATCAAATTTTGTGAGCTCTCCGTAGGCGAGCGGTCTAAGGCGCTGAAATTATATTAGCTAGTTGGAAGAGACATGGGTTCGATTCCGGTCCTGGGTAATTTTTTTTTTCAATCTTTGATCTACTCATTTCCCATCGTTTTATTCCTCGAAGTAATACCATCAACTATAATTTTGTAGAATTTGTCAAGGAAATGCAATTAATTAGTATTATTCTGTGCAATACAAATATAAATATGATATTTGTAGGTCTTTACTATTTATCGGGCGTAGATAAAATAGCGTATGCAACTTTCATGTAATGGTTATTAATACATGATAGTTGCAGAATATACTAGCCAACACATGACAATCATAACTGTCATTATTAATGTCATTTTCGACAAATGAACCATCAAATAACACACTAATGACAGTCATGCGTTGGATAAAACATTGAATTCCACTCGTGTGTTTATGTTTCCTAAGTCACTTGATAGTTTATACTTTCTCGCCTGCCTTATTTTCAACAAAACATACCATCACCATGAATAACTATTTTCTAAAAAGAGAAAAGTTCAAACATGCCGTGGTTCATATTCTTTTCATTCACAAATATTCGCGATGATTTCATGAAACGAAAATAAGTTGTTAGAATAATTCCAATACATTGTGGCGTGAAGTAGGCATTGCCCACATAGATGAATTTTATGATTCCTTCAAATGTCAATATTATCATTCTTTCAGTACCACTACATTGGTTCGGGTTTGAAGGATGTCGTTTTTTGGAATTTCTTCCTGACGATTTCACTGGCGCGAGTGGCTAGCTTCTTCAGAGGCTCATACATCTTGAGTTTGACTACTCGTAAACAGTAGCCTACCTTCAAGTGATATCGTCGAACTTTTCAGGGCATGCCTCACGGGGAGCTACTTTCAATGGAGGAGAAACTTCTATGAGCAATCAAATGGCGTGGCTATGATATGTCCACTTACCCCAGTGATAGCCAACTTCTACATGTAACGTTTTGAAAAGGAAGCAATCGACCCCTTTGATCCGAAGCCGGCCTTGTGGCTACGTTAGGTGGATGTCACCTTCGTTATCTGAAAACATGGAAGGGACTTTCCAAATCTTTTCCTAGACCACTTGAATACTCAATACCCCAGCATCAAGTTCACCAGGGAGACTGAATAGGACCAGCGGATAGCATTCCTAGATGTACTGATCGAACGATGTGGTGCTAGACTAAACCACAAAGTATACCGAAAACCTACGCACATGGATATACCTGCACGCACTATCGAACCACCAGTCTAGCCAAAAGAGAGAAGTCATATCTACTCTTACAGAACGTGCTCGAAGAATATGTGAACCAGCGCATCTGGAGAAAGAACTGGCCCATCTTCAAGTGACCTCGAGATCAACAGGGCCATGAAATTGAAGAGTTCCACGGTTCAAAACAGGGAGGACGCTCAGATAGTTGAAAATGCATATCTGCCATATATTCCGAGAATCACATACAGAATTGGGCAACTCTTGGGAAAACACAACATAAAAATGGTTTTCAAACCCACCAGACAGATACAACAAAGCCTCAGGTCGGCTAAAGACAAAAGAGACCCACTGTCAGCAGCAGGGGTTATCGCATACCGTGCACCAATGGGAAGTATAAATCGGTACCACCAAAAGATCTATGTGAACGAGGCTTAAAAAGCATGAAAGAAACTGCAGATTAGGGCAAACCACAGGATTCTGTTTGAAAACGCGAAACTTATTGCCCCCAGCCAGGGATACCGGAGCCGACTGATACGGATGGCAAAAGAGATCCACAAACACACGGATAATTTCCACAGAAAAGGAAAAGCTGTGAACCTCAACCGAGTATGGTATCCCATTTTAAAAAGTTCTAGAATAAAGAACATCATGACAGCAGCTAATGTGGCAATTAATACTGATGATAATTCTCCGAATTCGGATATAGTAATTAGCACTCCAAACTACCTGAACCATGTGAATATGCTTCACGGAGTCGTAATACCCAGTAATCGGAGTCAAACTCAAAATATGAAGGCCTATGAAGAAGCTAGCCACTCGCGCCAGCAAAACTTGAGAAAGAAATTCCAAAAAACTACAGCCTTCATAACCGAACCAAAGTAGTGACACTGAAAACCGCGGTTGTCCCAATTTACTTTCATTTTGATGAATGTGGTCAAAATGTCATTTATATCTCCTATCATATTATCAGTAATGTTTTACGAAT
>JAVJAQ010006077.1:286172-299393 GCA_032362365.1 Zygogramma bicolorata | reverse complement strand
TCAACTTTTCTAGTAAAATGTCAAAATTTACGCTGTCGAAAGTGTATTCTAAAAGGAAAAAACATCTATTATACGTGTTCTCTGTTGAAATTCATTCCTAAAAGGTGTTTTTTCTTTCGTCATGGTCTACACCACCAATTTGCCACTGGAAAAGTATCTGAGTTTGTACCAAAATGGATTGGATAAGCTGTACATGGAAAACTTCACCTTATGAAAATGCACAATGTATTTCGCATTTGATGACGTTGCCACAATGAAAGCACGATTCGTAAAACTCCCGAAAACATGCAGGAATCGTTCTCCTCGTCTCCACTGGAAGTTTATCGTATTATTTCATTGTGCGCTACGTTGTGCAACCTAGTTCCGTGTTTTTTAGAGCGGTTGTAAAATGAAGATAAATGAAAAACTGTGAATTTATGCAGAATATCTGCATGAAAGAATATTTAATATGGTGATTGCGACGATCTCATAATAACAGAGAGAGATATGGAGCAGGAAGTAACAGACATAAAGTCTCCTGAAGCGTTTGGAATGTTATATAGCAAGCAGTTAAATTCTCCACAGGGTGTTTTGTTGAAAGAATGAGTGAAAATGTCAACGAAAGGAGAGCCCTGTGATGTTCAAAAAATACTGCGTTAATCAAGGGGCAGGAGGAACGAAGTAACATTAACTTTGATTTCTTAAAGTTTGTGAGCCTCAGGAGAAACCTCCTTCGATAAGGTGTTCCAAAGTTTAGCTGTATCATTGAAAAGAGATTCCTGACCAAGAGAGGTTCGACAGGTCTCCAAGTTCACAACAAAGGGGTTGAGAATTCTATACTTGTCGGGTCATATCCGTGTTGGTTCTGCCATGGGTGGAACGTTTGACGACAGTTCAGAAGAGCACCGATCGTGAGAATATTTATAGATGAGAGACAAGTCAGTTTCAATTGATTTGCAGAAGAAAAGTTGACTCATTTAGTACTTCAAGATCTCAAGATATTTTCGAGACAATTCTATCCACATACGGAAAAAATAGCACAGTACCAAAAATGAAGTTTAATTTCTTCAAACTTCCATTCCAACGTGGATATTTTCGAATTGGATAATGTTTACGAACAAAGAAGCAATCGTCAAATCTTGAAGTTGTGATTTTTGAGTTCTTCTGTTTTGATCGAATAAGAGCTTTGGCAATGAAATTAATTGTTTGTTTTTATTTTTTTGAGTGAATAGCGGTACAATACACTCATTTATTATACTTCGGAATGAAATCTATTCCATTGAATCAAGAAGTTTGATAGGATTTCATTATGGTCCTACATTATTATTTTCCATTATCATTATCTGAAAAGGAACCAAACGAAGGCACTTGGTTCCATTTTGAGAGCAACATATAGAACAATCAGAAACGTGAACCTGGTGAAAACTCGGTTTTCAAAAAGGAACCAAATCATGTTAAGAAGGAACTAAAAAACTGAAGTCCAAAATTTACTGTTTTCGTTTGAAGAACCACAGAATGAAACTTTTAGTTCAGAAAATCATTTTTGAACATTTATCATATGATTCGATATTTTTTGTCCTCTGGATAATATTTTGATTTGATATAATTTCATGTTGATAGAACAAATTGAAGAAATTCAGCAGCTACTACCTAGAGAAACATATATCGGCTGTGGTTCTTTTTTCCAAAATGAATATTTGTTAAATTTGAACAACGTTCGTCAATGGTTCAATATGTAATGGAAGAGAGTGGAAATTTGTACCATGGTGCAAATTTGAAATTAAAACACCTTAGACCACTAAAACGGAAGTTTATAAAATGGCACTCTATTCTTTGTACGTTAACACAATCCTATTATGAAGCTAGTCACCCGGAGACAATTGCGAACATCAGAATTCTTATGGGTATACTCGACTTGACGCCTGATTACAATATTGTTTTTATTTTCTGTACAATTTGTTTGATTTTGCTGCTCCCCAGATTTAATTTCAACCTCAGTATTATTTTTCATAAACTTTTGTTCTTTAATTTTTTTTTCGGTTATTTTGATTGTCTCTGTGATTGTCCCATTTTCTTGTATTGAACCACACATGAGTTTGAAAGAAAAACTTCCAGTGTTCTTCGTTTATCTACAAAATGAAACAAGAATGAATCATTTGTAATTTCCATACTATAAATAGTTAGATGAAGATGATAACTGAACCTGGTTAGCATAACATCCACACCACATCTATATCATCACCAGGAATAACTTAAATGACTCATTCAAATGTTTTTGTCCATTTTTCCAACTCACAGATATTTGTGTCAATAAAACACTTCTGGGAACGCCTTTACGGTTTCAATAACCTGGTTTCTGGCTCCCCTAGCTTTTGATGATTCGATTAAGCCAGTCGTTGTTTATTGGAACGATTCCCACCAAAAAGTACCAGAGCGTCACGAGTGGAATCTATTTTTTTTTACTCTATAAAAGCTACTCGTTGTTAACCTTGTATCGACTTGAGTAAAGTGAGCAAGTTTATCATTTCATGATAGCGTAATGAAAGTGAGACACGTAAATTGAGATCTACTCTTCAGAAGGTTATTAAAAACCGAATGGAAACACAGGAGGTAATGATTTTATTAATTTACTTCTTGAGCGTGGGAAGTTCTTCAATAATCGTTTGTGGTAGTCTGGATTTGAGAGGAAAGGGCGTGTTATTTTATGGAATAAATTAGAAATAGCTGTAGGACGCAAATGAAAACTTTGGATACTTCCTAACGATAAAACGAAGTTTGTTACAGCCTTTGTTAGAGCATGATTTATAAATGTATGTGATCGTAAGACATCAAAAATCTTGAGGATATCCTGAAATATATTTCAAAAGGAAATTATTGATTCTATTAGGGCCAGTTCATACATTTGTTTTGATCTCAATCCTTATTTCATTTGAAAACCGAGCTGATTTCAGACGTTATTTAGGTGCATTTTGTAGAACTACGTCTGTTATTGTGTTCGCTTCAATCTTAATGATGTTACTCAAGCAGTATACCGTGTGTCACAGACTCATGGTACACCCCCGTTTTCTCCTTTGTTTTTCTAGCTATATTTTTGAGATTCGGAACATCGAATAAGCTCACTGAACAGCATTTCTCGACATATCTGAAAGAAAAAAACAACTTCCAATTTTTCCGGAAATGACATCAACTTTCGATTCTTGAATGGGACACCCTGTATATTGTTACATGATCGGCTAGGGATGATCATGAGGAATCCAACGATACCAGGTTTGATGATGTTATCTCCAATGACTGCGGAGATATCGCCATTTATATTATCCATAAGCGCAACGAGTAGGAGAGAGAAACTTTACTGGCGGGTCAATCCAATTCTCTCTCCCACTCATTGAGCTTATGGATAATATAAATGGCGATATCTCCGCAGTCATTGGAGATAACATCATCAAACCTGATATCGTTGGATTCCTCATGATCATCCCTAGCCGATCATGTAACAATATACAGGGTGTCCCATTCAAGAATCGAAAGTTGATGTCATTTCCGGAAAAATTGGAAGTTGTTTTTTTCTTTCAGATATGTCGAGAAATGCTGTTCAGTGAGCTTATTCGATGTTCCGAATCTCAAAAATATAGCTAGAAAAACAAAGGAGAAAACGGGGGTGTACCATGAGTCTGTGACACACGGTATATATATTTTTACATGCAGATTCACACGAAAGCGAAGCCCTGTGACGTTCGAAGAACACTGCGTGAATCAAGGGACAGGAGATACGAAATAACATTAACTTTGACTTCTTGAAGTTTGTGAGCCTCAGGAAAACCTCCTTCGATAAGGAGTTCCAAAGTTCAGCTATTTCATTGAGAAAAGTTCCTTGGACCAGAGAGGTTCGACAGGTTTCCAAATTCACAACGAAGGGGTCGGAATTCTGTACTCGTCGAGTCATCCGTGTAGATATTGCCAAGGGTGGAACGATTGATAACAACTCAGAAGAGCACCGAACGTGAAAATTTCTATAGAAAAAAGACAAGTCTCCGACCCTTCAACGATGTTCCAATGAAGTGAGCGAGTCTGTGAGCGAAGAATCACCAACAAGACGGATTGCCTTTCTCTGAATAGAATCGAGAAGCCTCAATGAATGTTTTGGTGCCGAACTCAACACATGAGAACTATATTCCAAGACAGGTCGTATCTGAGCCTTGTAGATCATTAGAATCTGATTCCTTGAAATATAGTTTGGAACCCATCATTCCTCGATTGAATTCGAGACTAATACAGAGACGTATAAATTAGTTGTTATATTTCTCATGAAACATGTGATCATGGCACGGATGAAGAATGTATATTCCAAAACTACCAATTTCACTCTTATGATTTTTTAAATAGTATTCATTCACCTTGGTGTTGAATCGAAAATCCATCATATTGATCAATATTTGTAACAATTAACTTCTATGAGAATATAGAACTCACCAAAAAATAATCCCGTGGGTGAATTCATTTCTGCTTCAGAGCTTCACATGCATTTCATGAGGAATCTGAAAAAAATATTCATTATTGAAATATCTCACATTTTTCATTAGATGAGAATACGTTTGCGGTGTGATTAGTGGAATGATGTTGCTTCGTACAGCTTATCCAATCCATCTTGGCACAGAACTAATAACGTATATGCTCAGCAATATCTGTGAAGTAAAAGATGAAAAAACATCTATAATATGTGTTCACTGCGTTGAAATTCATTTCTAGAAGGTGTTTTTTTTTTCATGGTCTACAATATCAGTGTGCAACTAGAAAAGTATCTGAGTTTGTGCCAAGATGGATTAAATAAGCTGTATATATTCTCATTCTTCTACCGTTGAGTGCAATGTATCTGTTCATCGTATAGAAAACATACCATACCCAGATAAATAATAATAATAATGAGTTTATTCAGCTATAAAGCTACTGAATACAATTATCTTATAAGATGGAATATAAAATATTGATTATGAACATTAAAAATACAATGGAATATATTATTTTCACAAGTACACTCTGTATGAAATTCAATAAAATCAATCAATAAATATAAAAATCATTATTTCAGTCTATGATATTTATTTTGGAGACGAAAAATCCAAATTTTTCAGAAGTCAATGTTCGTTTTGACAGAATTTGTACACATTTTTCGAAAATTTGTTAAACTTCCACAATTTTTCATTTCTATCGGCAATTCATTGAAAGTTTTGATGCCTTTATAAAATAGTTGATTTTGTCCAAAATTTGTATTATACCTTTTCAATTTGATATCATTGGAATTCCTTGTGTTGTAGCTAGTGAGTTCCAAGTTGTCTTTCAGATATTTTGGAAGCATGTTATTTTTCAATTTATATAAAAATATATAAGTATTCAGATATAATCTCTGTTTAACACTCAAAATTTCGAGGGACTTATGCATCCGTAATACTTTGGTGTAGATATCTTTATTTAAAACTACTCTCAGAGCCCTGTTCTGTAATTTCTGTAAAATTTTCATGTGATTTTTATTCAGAGTGAATAATATTATTGAACAATATTGAAAATGGGGTTCTATTACAGATCTAAATATTCTGAATTTTGTTTCATTTGTTAGGTGTTTCCCAATTCTTGATAATAATCCAGTTTTTCTAGCATTTTTTTCATGAAATATATGTGGGATGCTCATTACAATTCAGTGAATTATCTAACAACACACCTAGATATTCGAATTCAGAAACAATTTCAATTTTTTCATTGTCAATAAAAAGAGATCTTGAATTTTGTACTGGTCTATTTGAAAGTAGCATGAATTTTGATTTACCTGGGTTCAGTTTGAGTTGAGAGAATCTATTATTCTGAATTCTTAAGAACCTATAATTCTGAATTCATTCATAATATTTTGATTTGCGGCAATATTTTGTGAAAAAATATCATTAGATAATTTGAACGATTGTGAAATATCTTCTATACTTTCTGACAACTAAACACAGCTGATTTCTGAAATATATATTATTTTCTATATATTCTATGTTTCTATTCATCATTTGTTTCAGAGTTGACCACATCAATTTCGGATAACTTGAACAATCATCAATTTTACTTTTATAATATTCTTTTTTGGTTTGCCTCATTTTATCAACTACTAAGTTTCTATTGAATTTATAAATGATTACAGAAACAAGTTCAGATATGAAACAGTATAATTATTGTATAAACTCAAAACTATTGCGTCATCTTCTTAACACATCTTTTGTGAAGAAAGCAGTATTATTTTCCATATTATATGGCACTACGTACTCAGTGGCGACTTTCAAGGGAAAAGAGTGCGTTATTGTGTGCTCTTTCAGTGTGTGGCATCGTGATTTCAACAGAAGGACTTCGGACTCAAAACATGGGTTGGATATTTGGTCCGCGAGAAATTTTAAAGTTATGTGGTTTGATGCACTCGTTTCAAGTGTGGAAAATCACTGGGTTTTTCTTGGAAAAACGATGACTCCTTCGCCCCTTTTTTAGGAAAAATACAGCTCATAACTCACAGACAATTATTTTGTCGATATGAATTCAAATTTTTTGCTTCAATTTTAAATTTCATAATGGTTCGGACTTCCATTATATACATAGTTTTAACTCCATTGAAACTGTTGCTGAGAAAAAAATAAAAAAGGAAGAATGAGAAAGGAGAAATGTTCAGATCATGTTCAACTGCAGATTGTACTCCAGGTAGTTCCTCTCCAGAATACATGCTAATTGTTATATCATATGAAAAAAATCAAACCAGAAAGGATCAATTTGGTTAATGGATGGTTGGTTGGTTTATACTCTGACTTGCTTCACCATGTGTGGATACCAGCCCCCAGCTTCCCCGACTTTTCTTCAATTCATTTCATACAGCCCAACCAGCAAAACTGTTTTATAATTTCTTGGTTCGGCAACAGTTTCATTTTGTTGGTACTTTTAGTTACTACAAAAATGCTAATCGATTGTGTTGGACGTGCAGTTAACACAATACAGTTGTAGGCAATGGAAGTGTTTCATTAATTCGTCATAAAATGATAAAAACCTTTATAAAATGGTCACGAAATTATCACAGAATCGTTTATACAACCAACTTATAAAACATATTTTTATTCAAAAGTAAATTGTCTCGTAGCAATTATTTGGCACTTTTCTGTGAGGTTTTCATCATTCTTATAAAACTAAATCAAGCTTATATTATAACTGCTTCCTGTAGGTTTGATGAAATTATTTAATTGGAATGCTTTCGGATACAATTCGAGACTATTTTATAATATTATATATTCACTACAATTCCCATACAATAGTTATAAAATCGAATTGATTCCGCGGATATATTTGCTGTCTCCAAGAATAAAATGCAGCATTCAAGAGTAACCAGCTGAAATTGATTTTTGAGGGCGGGTAATAGTATTATTTGGCATTTTTATTTGACTAGCATCCCAATAACCATATAGGTACCCAATAATGTCGTGTGATATTGGTCATTGTGAAAAATGAAATACCCCAACCCTCCCACGTGACCTAGTGCTTCCATTTTTTTCTGATAAAGTTGAAGAAAATATATACCCCCAAAGCACTAGTTGAACACTTTTTCGAAATCCACCCTTCATAATCCTAACAGATATTAGTGTTTATTAACAGCTTTATATAGGTCACATAGTAGCTGGAATACGTTAAAATGCTTGCCATTGATTCCAAATTATTTTATTGACCGAGGCCATTTTTGAATGATTGCAATTCGAAATACTGACATTAGTTGAGTTGAAAATACGAAATACAGTACCTATAGTGATATTTACAGCTGAAGAGTACATGGATATTATACGATTATATTATTTAGAACAAAATGAGTTAACTCTAAGACTAGAAAATCAATGAGTCAACACAGTGAATTTTTCTATAATTAATATGTTTTTTCAAAAACATTAATGAATGAGTGGCGCGCTTAAATTTTGGTAATGATATGTTATACAATTGTAATATTGTATATAATATGTCATTCGCGGTGAAAATATAAATGTCTGAAGCACAAGTAACGTCTTCATCAGTTTCATAAGTGCAATAGTAAAATCATCAAAATGGCTTCAACCTTTCTATTTGTTAGTGTTTAAAGATAGTTGGTGACATATCTACTATATTTTCCTAGGGTCTAATACGAAATTACTTTTTGCGCCTTCAAAAAATATTTTTTACAATATTTGGTGATTTAAATATTCCATAAGAATCGTCTAAATAAGTTGCAAAACTGTTGTGAGATGAGTCTTTATAAAACTACTTTTTAGAGTGTTAGAAAACTTTTATAGTATCGGTTGAAATGTTTATAAAACTGTTTTGTAGTGTAGTGTGAATGGCCTTACAAAATATTAACAAAGACTATGATGTTTATGAGGCGCTCCCAATTTCCTACTCATAGCTGTTTTATAAACACATTGAAAACATTTCTGTGAATAATGCACTTTTATAATTTTTTTCTCTGAAACGTTTAAGAAACTACTATAAAATATGAAATTGCCAGTTGGGAGTTTTGAAACAGAAATTCGCTGTTGCCGACACTCTATCAGTTTTATATTGCAGAACGTCCATTACGAAACACCGCTGGAAAACTGCACATCCGACATGAAAAGCTGAAAAACCACTTTCCAAATTACAACTCAGCTTTATGGAATCGTATTTCAAACCGTTCCATCCGCACTGCAACTTTCCAACGGATAATTAAAAACTGTATAATCGAGGTTTGAAATTTGTGTGAGAGAATTGCTCGCCGAGAATAATAGAAGTTATAATTAGATTTCGTGGGTAAAAAGCACATAAAGGAAGCAGAAGATTCACATAGAATAAGTAATGTTAATATAGCACTGATCGCGTGTATCTCCCTTAAGATCTTGGGTTCTCAGGGAAAGTTTCATGCAATATTACGGACCTTATCTCGTGAACTTACAAAGCTAATTATTGTAGCTTTTTAACTCGACTAGGAGGATCCCAACAGTGTTATTCAGATAATGACTCAGTTTAATGATCTCTTGTTCGGAGCTAGACTGATTAATATGCTATTAAAGGTCTTGATTGGAGTGCTCCATTGTTGTAGCCGGTGATAAAGGTTTTACATGATTCACAGTATTTTTAAATATAGAATGGTGCGTGTGCAACCGGTGGGCGTCGTGTTGATTATACAGGGTGGTTCAGAATTCGGTAGGCAAACTATGAAATGATGAATGATGAATAGAAATAGAATAGAAATTTCATTTGACATCGTTACATATAGGAGATATTTGTTTGATGCGAGTCAATCAAGAAAAAACATTCTTAAGAATACTATAAAGGCAAAAACACCAGAATCAAAAATATAAAGAGGTCACTTGACATAAAATTTTACATTTATGTGAGGATATAAAAGTTATATTATGAAAAATATATAATTATCACAGAAGATATGCCTGTCTGAGGACTGGAAGTAAGAGAAAAAAAAATCAAATCTCAAATGGAGTTTCAAGGAATTCAAGAGTGCTATAGAAGCAATGGTGCAGAAGAAATTTTCGAATATTTTTTTTGAAAGTTTTCATATGGAGAGTTTTCATTTCTTCCGGAAGATGATCGTACCAATCTATATTCAGGGAGTTTCTCCGAGATCTGTTGAGTCTAAAACGGGGCTTAACAAGATGGTTGCGATTCCTAGTATTATGACTATGCACTTCAGAATGTGAAGCGAGTTCGTGTTTTGTTTTATGAATTTCCAAAAGGGATTGGAAAATATAAATGCATGGTAAAGGCATAACTTTATTTCTGGTGAATAAAGGTCTGCAGCTATCTCTGAATCCAGCATGACATATTATTCTCATGATTTTTTTTTTGGAGTTTAAAAATCTTGGTAGAGTGGTGAGAATTACCCCATAATACTGGACCATATTGCAATTTCGAGTGAAACAGTGTCAATATTTAGGGTATCATGTCTGAAAGCAAAAGTGCATAAAGCTAATTTTTTACTGAGGTCCTCAATGTGCGCTGACCAGGTAGGAGTGAGAGGTATGGAGAGAAAAATAGAGATTCGTAATTTTTTGAGCTTCGAACGGCGTTTTGATAACTAATGACGGAAAGGTAATCAAGAATTTTTATAGAAAATTCACAAGTATGCCGTTTTATTGATTGTCAGCGTTGGAAATGGAACAGGGATGACTCAATGTGGTAATAATATATAATAGAAATGCCTAAAAACTTCCGACATAGTCGATGGGCATACTTGAACAGTTCGTTCATTTGTATCGCCAAAAGGATTATCTTCTGTGAAGATACCTGCACTGGCACCGGTCGGATATAAGTAAATATCCTTTTTGTATGAGCCAGGGGAATAGTTGTTTTCTGACAGGTGCCAGCCTGAACCTACTGTGTAGATAGATTTGAGACTGGCCTGGACGAAAGTTGAATTAATTCAACGCCAGTTCAAGTATGCCCACTGACTATGTCAAGTGTTTTTACATTTTCCCCGCAGGAGGAATGGGCGAATTCGGTTTGTTTTTGGGGTACCTCGTCCATGGGTGGATGACGCAATGACTTCGTGTTGTTCGCATCAGCTTCGGTCGGGGCTTGATACTGTGAAAGTTTTTGATCTTTAATTGAGGGAAGTCATCGACTTTATATTGATGATGACACTGCCTTATACTGAAGAGTGGCCAAATAGCCCGGAACCGGTCTGCAAGTGTGCCCGTCCCAATAATAGAAAATCAGTTCCCTCATTTGTATCGCCGAAAGCAAATACAGGAATTTCTTCTGTGCAGAGACCTGCACTGGCACCGGTCGGATATAGTTCAATGCCCTTTGTGGTATTAGCCAGGGGAGTAGTTGTTTTCTGACAGGTGCCAGCATAAACCTACTGTGTAGGTATCTTGAGACTGACGTGAAAAATTGTTCGAAAGATGATTTGATAATCGTCAACAATGCACATTTTTTTTCCTTCATCAAACACTCTTTCGAATAATCCCAGAAGGTAGAGGCTTATGCGGCAGAAAAACCTACAGAGCTACCAGGTCGGTATGTGTATTTATTCCAAATATCCCACCTGAAGAAAAATTCTTTGTTGGAGTTCTCAGAGGAATGTAATAGATAGCTTTCAATCAACATTTTATTAAAAGTCATTTCTAGAAATCACTAGTTTCAATCTTTCAATTTCAATACTTTGGACCTTTATAACGCGATTTCTTAATAAGTTATCAATCGATAAAAAAGAATTTGTGTAAGTCATGAAAATCCCTTCCAAATTACGAGTCAGTGTACCGCTCGTCCCATTTAAAAATCCGTATTGTTCAAAAAGCTGTATAGTCGAGCCCTGAAAGAAATATACCCAGTTACAACGAATGATGATTATAACTACAGAACGTTGACCTATTTAGGCCAACCGAATGAGAAAATTTGTGATTCCTTCAAACAAAAAGATTTTAAGATTGCTTATAAAACAAAGAATAATTTGAGCTCTCATATCAAAACAATAAAAATGAAAGTTCAGTGTCAGATAGATCAGGAGTTCCTATGTTTTATGTCAGTCAAGCTGGAACGACATCTGATACACGCGTGAAAGAACACAGGAATAGTTTCCAAAATTAAAAAAAAAAATTACTTGTGCATTCCACCTCATACTAGAGGGACAGAGTTCAACCACGAATTTGAAATCCTTTATTTCAAAGGAAAGGGATTGAAACTCGAGTTGAATAATTCGTTTCTGTTAAATATGTTCTTCCCAGGAAATTATGCAAATGAGGATGTGATGTCGCACCATTAATTTCATTAATGAGAAATCTGAATATTATTCTCATTGACCATCGGATTTAAAGTTGTAAGTTCAGAATGTAACAGAGCTAAAATCAGTTGAAATTTCATGCTTGAGGAAGATATAATAATGATAATAATAATAATAATAATAATAATAGAATAAATAAAGGCTGCAGAGAATGCTAAAATGCTGCAGCTGCATACAGACAAGCCCATGCATGGAGTCTTCTTCAAGAACATCGAGGCCCATGGCTTGTCTGTTAAGCTGACATTTGCCGTCCTCAGGTCAGGTGAGCTGAAGTCGGAAACTGAATTGTTCATCATGGCGTGCCAAGACGGTGTCTTCAATACCCTTGTCTATCGGAGCCACGTGATGGGTATAGAGGTCCCTGATACTAGACGCAGGGCCTGCCGACAGGCGCCCGAGACTTTGATGCATTTGCTGTCATCTTGTGCAGTTTATGCGGTCTCGGCCTATATCCATCGCCATAACGCGGCCTTACGAGTGCTGTACTATTTTCTTCGGCACTCGTATGAAATAGACAGGACACCGGTACTGCCTTACGCTCCAGGGAATATTGAGTACGTTGTGGAGAATGAAAGGTGTCGAATTTTTTGGAACTTTTCAATTCCCACCCTCAGGCAAATACAGTTTTCGGCCTCTGCCGAAACAAATATCATCCGAAAAGAGGAGAAAAAACGGACAGAGTACCAGGATTTACTTTACGAACTCCGCAGGCTCCACCCGGACTATTCTGTCAAGTTAGTGGTTCTGATTATAGGTGCTCTCGGTGGTTCCAGGCCAACGCTACTCTCGGAGCTCAAGATCATACCGGCATGCCGTAATGCGGCAGAGATCTTGGCCGGCCGCATGCAGAAGACCGTTATTCTCGGTTTGTTGCGTCTGCTCAGGACTCATGATTCTCGGAGCCAGTGACCACTTACCCGGCGGTGTGGGGAGTGGACATTGGTTAATTATACTAGCGCGTCCGCCCACTGAGTCGGAGCAGTGGGGAGTACGGACCCGACCAGATTTGTTCAGACGACAGATACAATAATAATAATAATAATGATATGCTCTATTATCATTAGACATAATGTGGTCTCGGTAGTGTAGTGGTTAGCATATCTGCCTATCAAGCGGAAGGCCGGGGTTCGAATCCTCGCCGGGCCACCGTGCTGGGTAATCGCACGTTAAATGGTAAGGCCTCGTTGATCCATTGCTCGCACAAGTTTCGACTTCTGAGGGTTGACGTTCGTCAGCTGGTTAACGAAAACGAACAATTTTACAACATTTTTTTTTTTTTTTTTTTAGAACAATTTTTTTAGAACGAATACTTACTTAAAAAAATGCGATACATACAATTTTTTTAGTAAATCGTGATATGTGAAAATCTCACAGGCAACTGTATATTATTCGTTCAAATTTGTAGGGGCTTGCAAATTTTTGATGAGAAACGCTGTTTATCT
>JAVJAQ010006077.1:184359-262707 GCA_032362365.1 Zygogramma bicolorata | reverse complement strand
TCTGATATTTTCTGAATTACAATTGAAAAAGGTGTAGACCCAACGTTTTGACAACCAACACCGTAAGTAATCAAGGAAGCTGGATCGTACAAACAAACGAACGAGTTCTCAGACCGTCTTGAAATTGGAGACAAACATCATGCCGTAAAATGGAATATTTTCACTTCTAGACTCCATATTCCACCTAAAAGACTGCCATTTCCATATTTTTCCTCCGCGTTCAGCATTGATAATTATCGGAACAAAAGACCCGGTGGGAAATAAGAAGCAAGCTTGGACGAACAATTCTTTATGATAAATTCTCGCAGAGAACAAAGTGAACTGGGAGTGATTTTTGTAAACACGGGATCGCTATCCGAAATTGCAAAAGGGAGTAAGAAACAGATAAGAACTTCTCGATAATAAACAAGCCATTTTTCACCGCAGTTTTCTCTTCCAATGCCGTATCACTGCTCCAAGAACTATCTGGCGACTTTTCCTATTAACTTGTAAATAGAGATCTTTATTTCTTCTTTTCAATTTTTTTTCAATTATGAACTCTCCTTCATTCATATTGTTTTGGCCTCTCTGTGGAAAGTTTAACGAGTTCTTGTAGATTGTAAAATGGTTTCCTTTCTTGTTTTTAATGGTATTATATTATGATTACTTTGCGTGAATTGAATTCAAATATGGAACCCTCTGATACCACGATAAAAAGCGAATTGGAGTTCCATTTACTTTTTGCCATGAATGACGAATTTTTTTTGTTTGGTCGAAAGCTTGTTATTATTATGCCAATTCGAACGAGTTGATGAATGAGTGTGTTTAAATATCCATGTTGAATAACAGTAAATGTGGAGTACACAGAAAAACGGGTCAGAAAAACATATACCCTTTGAATTGATTTAATGAATACAGATATTTTATTTCAATTTCCATCACAATAGTTTTTTTTGTAATATTTGATTTCTGTATCGAATGAATCTGGATTCTATGGTAATTAATTCTTCTGTGGAATAATCTTTTCTATCGTTTTCGGTATTCAACAGTTTTATCTAATAATTTTTCAATGTTCTACGGGGGGAGGGAAGATTGGATAAGGAAATAGGACATGGTTGAGTATTAGAATCGTAATATTATAACTGAAGAAGCAACGATTTCCATTTATAAAAATTGCTGAAAGCTACAAGAACTGTTGCTATTACTAATTGAACTTTCAGCCCATTTTCATTCGATATCAATGGATTAGCCCTTCGGGTAACCGACGTAAAAAGAGTAGAGAATGCATTAAAAATAAATGTGCCAGGACTCCAGTTGGAATCAACACATTTGGTGAGATGCCTGCCGAAATTGCTGAATTTATAAATTTTCCTGATTCCCATCTTTATACTGGATATTGTTTCCGACGTTCCTCAGCAAGTTTGTTGATCCTCTGGTGCTAGTATTACTGCAATTAAACGACACGGTGGATGGAAGACTTGCTACAAAGGAAACAGAACATTGCGGATCAAATTTTGTCCAAAACTTCTGCGGATAACATTGTTCTCTGCCCTGGTACAAGCTTCACCAAAATAACTTCTGTTACATCTACCAATGAGACTGGCCGTGGAGTTTCTTATCATAATTGAAGTTTCACTAATTGTACGTTTAATTGAATAAACACTTCATTTTGAATTATGTTTTTATATTTTCTGGACAAATGAATCAATTTTAGCACCAGTGCTAAAAATGATTTTATTTCTGACCGGGATATTATAAGCTTATATCGTCATAGTTACGCTATCAATAAAGAGGGTCATAACTCCCTTGGGACATTATAGATTTTATAATTCCCTCTACATTTCACAAGTAAAAATAAAATTATATATATATATATATATATATATATATATATATATATATATATATATATAGTGAGTAGTAACATTTTTCCGTGTCAGCCAGTCCAGATATATCTTGTATTCTTTTTGGTATACGGCTTCACTTTTCGATCGAATTAATGATTCTCTTGCTTGTTCAGCTTTTTTCAAAATATCCTCCATTATATTTGGGGTAGAAAACACGTGTTTACCGCAAACACATCTTAATAACAAAGTTCTGTTTATAAACAAGTAACATAGCAACAACCTAGCAACAAGAAAACTCTACTATAATCAACGGTACCTGATTCAAATATACCAGGAAGGTAATGAATTGGTACATTTTTCCGTTTCAAAAATGAACAAAATTTTATTGAAATCGGTCAGAAATAAAATTATCTGTACCACGGGAATTAATGAGCCTCAATAACCTCAGGCAATTGCTGTCCCTTGGGCCAGAGGCCCTCGGGACGCAAACTTTGCCATCGGTAATTAAGGCCCTCCTAATTCCCTTGATACATAAATAACTATTACTTTTAACACCAGTGTCATGTAATGGCATTTTAGACACTAACAGCATGCGTCAAAAATTATACTTCTACAGACGTTTGTAGAAAAATTTTATTCATTTCGACAACTATAGATTAAAAATCCGTTAAAACTGCCTCCATGCAATCAGAAATGCACAAAACCGTTACTTCCTCAAAATTGTATGAACTTTCGCTCGATACTGAATCTGCAGCGTAATTTACGAAAATATGCCCGCCATAAATTAAGTGGCCTGGTAGATACGATAGATAACATCTGCTGGCCGGGGCAGAATTGCCTCATTTGCAATATGCCGACACTTTCCTCGTAAAACGAAGCGTAATGACAATTTGCTTTTGAACTCGCTTTTGTAAACGGTCGCTCTCAGTTTCATTATTCATGATGTGTACGGGATCATCGAAAACGACTATTTTTAGTAGGAAGCTTTGTAGTAATTGTCGAACAGAAATCCACTTCTAGATAGCGAAAGATATTCCATGAATATTCCTGAAATGTCAATTAATGGATATTGTATTATTTTATGAATATCCAAGGAAAATACACATCCATATCCTCATGATTTTTACCTTGCAGTAACGAGTAATACGGTATATTATGTGTAAAGCTAAATTCCGGGATTTTTGCAAATCCACTCTTTATAAAACACAAACCACTACCTTGTATTTTTATTTTAGAAGCAGTATGTCTCATGCATAGCAAATATAAAAACGAAAAACATAAGATATCCAAATATAACACTAGACAAACACTTAATATAACATAACCGATTCCAACTTCAAAACAAATAAAAAATTCCATATTTTATAATGGTAGAAAATTATTCAATCACCTGCCAACGAGATCAAAATTCAAAAAGATGAAAAACAATTCAAACAGTCTGTGAAAAATCTTCTACAGACGAATGCTATCTATTCATTAGATGAATTCTACTGTCAGAACTTTCGATGTCGTGGAGTTCGACCTTGTCTAGTCCTAGTAAAACATTATTGCTCAATTTGATGTGTTTCAGTGATATTTATCAATTATTTATAATTTTATTTAACTTGTATTTTATATTCACAAATGTTGTTGTCCAGAATAATTTCATTATTTTCTATTGTTTTATACTTGTGGTTCATTGTATTCTAATTATGATTTTTATTATTTGTTCAACAGACCGTCATATCGACATATATTATTTAATGATTATCATTGTTTTCTTGTATTTCATTGTAAAAGACTTCGTCAATGAGAACAACATTCTTCAGACAATAAAGTATATTTGATTTTATTCAGAAATATTGGCGTAATCTAAGGATATTCTTCATAGATTAATCTATAAATATCCTGAATATTCTTGAAATTCTTTCAGCATATTGGATTCAGATTATTCCCAGATGATGAATAAGGGAATTTTGATGGGATATTCAGAATATACAATAAATTTGCCAGGAATATTCGCCAGGAGAATAGAGTATCACTCAGGACATTTGAGTATCAAAACAAACATGAGAAAATGCCCGAAAACGATGTTTCATGAAACACTTGCTGTGAATGGCTTGCTGTTGTTTTTCAGCGTTGTTGTTGTTTGCCTAATTGTCGTGTTTGTGGATATTCGTTGATTCTAGGTAACTTGTTGTTTTATGTAGAAATTTGAACTGAACTCAAACAAGATGTTTGTTGAGTAGAAGTTTGGAGTTTTATTTGTTCGTGATCGATGAAACTTTTGGGAGGGTGAAGTGAAATGAATAATAATATGTATTTATCATCATATATATATATATATATATATATATATATATATATATATATATATATATATATATAATCCTTTTAATATTCGGGTGTGCAGTCAACAAGGAATTGGAACAAAGTGAACTCTTTATTCTGTTCAAGCTTTCGAGTCTTTATTGGCTCTTCATCAGGAACTCTATAATGAATTATGAAAATTGTAAGAATAGAAAGGTTTTTTTAACAAGTGCTTACTTACGAATGTGAGGTTAATAATCCTTTTTTAATAAAAACATGAAGGACAACATATCGCAAACACATCGACCTAATGGTACAAATATGATATAAAACTTTAGTTAAAATATATGATCAATCACACATGTAAACGAATTGAAAAATGGG
The DNA here is from genome assembly GCA_032362365.1 of Zygogramma bicolorata. Lineage (NCBI taxonomy): Eukaryota > Metazoa > Arthropoda > Insecta > Coleoptera > Chrysomelidae > Zygogramma > Zygogramma bicolorata. Next base: position 258,208 of record JAVJAQ010006077.1, on the reverse strand, counting down.
AGGAGTTGTTTCTCCTAACGGGCATTGGAAACCATATTTGTAATTTTAACGGAAATGATGTGAAAAGAAAGGAATGAAGTTGACAAGTGACCAATGATTACAGTTTCCTGTGACCTTGTTGTCAACACACAATGAAAATGAAATCACCAACTACACAGGGGTACCAAATGTAAAGTTGTTATTATTACTACCCAGTAGGGGGCGACTTAGTAAATATAATATGATAATATATATAAATATAAATGTAATATGAGTAAATGATGCTAAGACTATCAATATCTCTCCTGGAATTTATGGAATTTGGTTCTTTGAAAATTTGTCTCATTTACTAAGTCGTCCCCTACTGGGTAGTAATAATAACAACTTTACATTTGGTACCCCTGTGTAGTTGGTGATTTCACTTTCATTTTCATTGTGTGTTGGCAACAAGGTCACAGGAAACTGCAATCATTGGACACTTGTCAACTTCATTCCCTTCTCTTTCATATCATTTCCGTTAAAATTACAAATATGGTTTCCAATGCCCGTTAGGAGAAACAACTTCTCCCATTTTTCAATTCGTTTACATGTATGATTGATCATATCTTTCAATTAAAGTTTTATATTATATTTGTACCATTAGGTCGATGTGTTTGTGATATGTTGTCCTTCATGTTTTTATCGAAAAAGGATTATTAACCTCACATTCGTAAGTGAGCACATGTTGAAAAAACTTTTCTATTCTTACAATTTTCCTAATTCATTGTAGAGTTCCTGATGAAGAGCCAATAAAGACTCGAAAGCTTGAACAGAATAAAGAGTTCACTTTGTTCCAATTCCTTGTTGACTGCACACCCGAATATTAAAATATATATATATATATATATATATATATATAGATAGATAGATATATATATATATATATAGGGAGAGAGAGAATCATGTTAGTTACAACATTTATTCAAGGTTCTGCATGAAATACCAATATTTTCTCAGTGAAATTACAAAGTTGAAACGAAAGTATATATTATTGTCGCACCAATCAACCCTTAGCCGTTCTTGAGACAATGCTGAGAATCAGATGTTAGGACCAACGGTGTGCAAAAGAGCTAAACGATTTTTTGATCTTCACAGAGGCATTGATTAGAGTACAGAATTCCCATCCCTTTGTTGTTAGCTTGGAGATCTGTCCAACATCTCTTCCTGAGGGATCTTCTTTCAATAGAAGAATAGAGTAACTATTCCTATTACAAACTCAAGTATCGATCAGTAATAATCTCTCATGAAAAAACCATGTCAGATCTATCGCTGAGGCTGCTTCCCAGAAGCTTGGATCTATATTTCGTGCAAATAAATACTCCACTTCTCGTCAGCTTTCAATGATCTAGAAGCCACAGATACGACCTGTCCTGGAATATAGTTCCATGTTTGGGGCTCGATATCAGAACATTAAAGCTTCTTGATTCTATTCAGAAAAAGGCAATCCGTATCGTTGGTGATTCTTCGACCACGGACTCGCTCACTCCGTTGGAGAATTGTAGGAAAATCGGAGACTTGTCTCTCTCTTAGAGATATTTTCACGGTCGGTGCTCTTCTGAATTGTCGTGAATGGTTATAGAATAGAATATAATTTTCATTGGTCATTTCTACACCGTAGTGTTTTGACATGTCATTTCTTTTTATAAGTACAAGTTCTACATACATATACATACATAACCAGTTTTACACTTATACACATATTATATACATACCAAAATATCTCAATAACATATTTACACAGTAATTATTTGCGAGCACCATGACAGTTTTTATAAAAATATAACACATACAGTTCTACATAACACATTAAAATACGTTTTGGAAGCAAATTATAGTTCATATTTGAACTCTAAAATACTGTAGTAAGCACTGGACAAAAGATGCGCTCTCAGAGCTTTCTTAAACTGAATTAGAGGCAAATCTTTCATTGAGTCCGGCAGTGAGTTGAACACATTGATAACAGTGTTTTTTCTTCTGGTTGATTCCAGTCTCTGATTCGGTACTTGTATATCGTTTCGATGTCGAGTATTGTAGGAATGATTATCTCCGTTTATAGTGAAGCTGGCTCGATTTTCATTAATATTTAGAGCATGACACATAATAATCGCGGAAGGTGAAGTAAGGATATTCAGTTTTGTGAACCATGGTTTGCATGTTTCAGTTTGCCTAATACCCGCTATAGCACGAATTGCCCTTTTCTGGACTGTAAAGACTCCTTCTGCATGTACCGACATTCCCCAAGTAATGAGTCCGTATGTCATGACACTATGAAAGATTGAGTGGTAGGCAGTAAGGGCTGCATCCATTCCCATGACACATTTCAGTTTTCTGATAATGTAGATTTTTCTGGAAAGATTTGTTATCAGTTTGTCGATATGTGTTTCCCAAGTTAGTCTTGGATCCAGCCATACCCCCAATGATTTTACAGCTTCACTACCATAAAGTTTTGTTCCAAATACTATTGTTTTTGATTTTTCTTGATTGAGGCAGAGCTTGTTTGCTTTGAACCAATCGGATGTATCGTCGATCATGTTTACTTCCGTTTTTTTGATGAAGTCTGAATCAGAATTACTATTTACATGTGTGGCAATAGTAGTGTCGTCAGCAAACAGGCACGTGAAAAATGGGATACACTGGGGCAAATCATTTATGTATATCAAAAACAATAGTGGCCCAAGGATACTGCCTTGTGGAACACCGTTTGTGATTAAGGTTGAGCTGCTTTGAATGTCATTGTGGTAGACACACTGCATTCTGTCTGATAAATACGATGACAGTAGGTTTAATACAATTCCTCTGATTCCATAATGTTGAACTTTGTCAAGCAGAATGTGTTTTGAGACACAGTCGAAAGCCCTGCTGAGATCCAGGAAAATACCCACGGTGGATTTTCTATTTCCGAACCCTTCGTGTATGAAAGATACAAGTTGCATCAGAGCGTTGGAAGTGTATCTACTTTTTCTGAAGCCAAATTGTGCTTCTGAGAGCATGTTGTTCCACCCTTGACAGTATCCACACGGATGACTCGACGAGCACAGAATTCCCACCCCTTTCTTGTTGGAGACCTGTAGTATCTCTCTTGCTCAGGGATCTTCTTTCAATAGAACCGGTGCACTTCAGAACTCCTTACCGTGAAACGTTTTCCCTGATGTTATAAACTTCGAAAAATTTGAAGTGAATGTTAATTCGTATCTCCTGTCCCTTGTGTCAAGCAGTGTTCTTTGAACATTACAGGACTTCCCTTCTGTGATTCATCACTTGAAAGATATCAATGTTTCATGGCATTGTCAACTAATTAATTCAATGATATTGTCTCGTTTCCTCTTTTACAAAAAATATGAATAAGTCCCCAAGCACTGAGATAACTATTTCACAGTACTCTGCCAATATTTTTCAACGATTCCCAAATGTGTTCGAGGATTTCCATCCGGGCAAACGTTCCATTTTCTCTCTGCCTCATCATACGAAACGCAAGAGAAGTGATGCTGGATGCACATAACGAGAGCTCCTCTCGTGAACAGGGCTAGCAACATGAAAACGGAGCAGCAGTAAAATTTCAGTCGTAAAGGCGACACTGCCGAATAAGTTGTCGCTGTTGTTTTTCGTCAAAGTTTCTCGGAGCTTAATTTGTTTTTGAGGAACCTCGAAAAATGGACTTTTTACAGTCATAAAGTACTCTAGCTTTTCTCGAGCTAGAGAAAATTCTTCGACTCGAAAAACAATGAAGTTAATCGCTGGGTCCATAAATAAACTTTTTTAATTGGGATTAGTTCTAGTGCATTTTTGCAAGGAGGGGAAGAGAGATAACTCGCTTGATGAAATGAGCTGGTCACCTAATTCGGTGATATGGTCAGAAAACTTCAATGGAAATAACTGGATTCTTTCTTCGAAGATTTTTTTGGTTTCTTAACCTAACATAATGTGAAAAAATAAGAATTGATATTGATATCTATGAAATGTAGAACGGTAGATTTTGAAGTTCATAAAATCAATATTGAAGAAGGGATATCCAGAGAATTTTATATATAAAAAAAAACTACTGAAATTCGAAATAGTGGCACATCTCATAGTAAAGACATACAATCAATACAAACTACACATCCTATAGGAAACATTATACGTTATGTCCCTCGACCATCTGAAGAGGTCCAAAACGTAAACGATGCGTATTTTGATAAATATGTATAAGTTCTTGTATTTTTTTTACAGGCAAATCATATATATATACACAGTGTCACACATAAAGTTCGCGACATATGGAAGTTTTTTTTTTTAATAGATATAATGAAAATTTGGCTTGGCAGTTAGTTTGTGCTTGAAAAATTATTAAAAAACAGCCTCTTTCCTTTTGTCATGTGATACTCTAAACCTGTCAAATTTGACATTTTTTTCGAAAATCCTCAAAAAATCAGTTTTTTTTGGAAATTTCGAAAAATGCCAAAGAGAAAAAGTGCTCAATTTCCAATTTTACACCTTTGCTCGAAATTTGGACTCTTTACTGTCACTTCGACTTTTTTTCAATTTTTTTAATTTTTCGAATCTTTCGCTCTATCGATTCGAACGAAATATGATTCAGATTTCATAATTTTGATGAATACGAGACTTCAATGTCATATCTTGCCCAGAAAATACCCGCATTGGCCTGTTACCAGAAAAAGAAATATACAGAGTCATACACGGCACAGTTGATCTGCCAGATATCGGCCTCTTCTGTAAGGGCACTACGAACCTCTGCATCCACTTGGGCCAGTTGTTCTGGCCTGAGGGGCTTCACTTTGTGAAGCATCCAATACACCTCCAGAAATTCGTCTTTGTTGTTGCAAAGTTCATCTAGTTTTTTTATTTCATTGTTAAACTAATTCGGTTTTTCCATGTATGGACGTTAATATGTCAGTAATCGAATAAACGAATTCCTCTTCATTCTTATTACACTCGTATTTCTTTTTTTAATATATTTTTATCCAGTTTGATTATTTTTCTGACCAATAATTCAGTTACAAACTAACCCGAAATATCATACTTTTTTGTAAACTAAACATTGACCTACAGTTTCAAAACTATTCAAAAGACTTTGGTTCTAGCAATTTGTACTAAACATTATATAGAATTTCGTGATTTTAAACATTACATGACTAATGCAACATGTCGGGAAGAAAATGGTAGGTACTGATCAAATCGAAATAAAATTTTCCCTCAGTAGGCTTCTGAAACAAATTTTTAGGTTTGGTTAATGTCAAACAGAGCTGTCAGAAAAAAGTATCTTAGTTACTTTAGGGTAACTTAGTTACTTCAAAGTATCTAAGATACAGTATCTTAGTTACTTTTTTGTTTTGGTAAAAAGTAATTAGTATCTTGATTACTTTTTAAAAGGAACTATATCTTGTAACTTTAAAAAGTATCTTAGATACTCAAGAGTATCATAGATACTGAAGAGTATCTTAGATACTGAAAAGTATCTTAGATCCTCAAAAGTATCTTAGATACGGACGAAACGGAACCATCACGAAGCCTACCTGTCAATCGGTCATCAGAAATTTTAGTCTTTGATTGAATGAATGTCGCTAAAAATAATGTCGTTTGGACGACATTATTTTTAACAAATAAATTCCCAAAGAGTGTATTTTAATATTTAATAAAAAAATCGATAAACGGCTTACTTTATTTTTTATCGATTTTTGGAATATAAAATTTTTTTTGAGACACCTTGTACAAATTACAAAGTAACTGAAAAAGTATCTTATTAAGTATCTTAAAAAGTAACTTAAGATAAGTATTTAAGTTCCTTTTTTCAAAGAGTAACTAGATACCCAAAGTATCTTTTGACATTTTTTCGAAGAGTAACTTATCTAGTAACTAGATACTTTTCCAAAGTATCTTTGACAGCTCTGATGTCAAATTATTGCTTTCAATAAATCGAGTTGTTTTGTGTACATTTTTTCGTACATTCATACACAAATAAGTTTTATGTACAATGTTATCCACGCAAGACAAAGTGGAAATCGTTCTTTTATGTGGTGAGAATGTGCCATATCGAGATGTTGCTTGTATTTTCAATCGCCGGCATCCAGGAAGAAATATTCACTTTAGTACCGTGGGAAGGATATTGAAAACATTCAAAGAAACACACATAATCCAATAAAGTATAATGAAGAAGAACAACTCAATGTTTGTTTGAGCGTTGTTGAAAACGGAAAAACTAATATTAGGAGTATTAGTGAAGATACAGGGGTTGGCAGAGAAACTGTGAGAAGAATTTTGCACAAAAATAAATTCCATCCCTAAACCAAAGTTCATTTACACTTTTGAAGCAAGAGATTTCGATATTCGAGTAGGATTTCTTTTTGGTTCCAAGGTGAGAGAGAAAATGATATCGCATTTCCCTACAGGATTTTATGGACAAACGAGGCAACTTTCACGTCGAACGGAACAGTTAGTTCCCAAAATTGTCGCTGGTGGTCCAACACTAATCCAAATTTTGTAATAGAATGCCGTGACCAATATTCATTCAAGACAAATGTGTGGTGTGGGTTATTACATAACCAAATTATTGGACCATATTTTTTTAGATAAAATTTGAACGCAGCCATGTACAGAAATTTCATTATGAATCAGTCGTCTGGAGTTTTGGATAATCTGCCTCTAAGTGTTAGACGAAATTTGTGGTATCAACTTGACGGGGCACCGATCCGCCAAACGGTAGAAGTGAAAAAGTGTCTCAGTCAGATGTTTAGGGGCAAAGTGATAGGACGAGATTGGGAAGATTATTGGCCACCAAGATCACCGGACTTATCTCCGATGGACTTTTTTCTATGGGGTTATCTGAAACAAAAAGTGTATAAGCACAGACCATTTGCAAACAAAGAACATTTGGAGAATACCATTCGAGAGTGTTGTTCTAACATAAATCCCCTATTTAATAAAAATGCCACCAAGTCTGTGAATAAAAGAACTATAATTTGTATAGAACGGGAAGGACGGCATACTGAATGATGAATTCGGGTTCTTTATAAGGTTATTGAGATAAATCAATGAATGTTATGATGTTTTGTTGTGAATTTGGTTATAGTTATTTTGTTTTAATGTTATTTACACACCTAATGGTGAAAATAAAAAATATAAGATTTATGAAATTAACTCAAGAAGCGTTATTATTTGCTCGATAACTACATCTAACAGTTTACATCCCAGTCCCTGTTGGGTGTAACTGCATCAAAATATTTGGAACTCATCTGCGCTAATGGGATACGTCTGCTAAAGGAATACGAGTGTAATAAAAAAAACTAGATGAACTTTGCAACAACAAAGACGAATTTCTGGAGGTGTATTCATTTCTTTTTCTGGTACAGGCCATGCGGGTATTTTCTGGCAAGTATGACATTGAAGTCTCGTATTCATTAAAATTATGAAATTTGAATCATGTTTCTTCGAATCGATAGAGCGAGTTCGAAAATTAAAAAAATTGGAAAAAGTCGAAGTGACAGTAAAGATCCAAATTTCGAGCAAAGGTATAAAATCGGAAACTGAGCACTTTTTCTCTTTGGCATTTTTCGAAATTTCCAAAAAAAATCTGATTTTTTGAGGATTTTCGAAAAAAATGTCAAATTGGACAGGTTTAGAATATCACATGACAAAAGGAAAGAGGCTGTTTTTTACTAATTTTTCGAGCACAAACTAACTGCCAAGCCAAATTTTCATTATATCTGTTAATAAAAAAACTTCCATATGTCGCGAACTTTATGTGTGACACTGTATATATATATATATATATATATATATATATATATATATATATATATATATATATATATATATATATATATATATATATATATATTTCCAGAGTATAAAGTGAGGACCACTTGTGCAAAATTTACGTAAGTTGTGAGAACCACGTCAAAGTGAGGTCCGTATACGGACCTCAAAACGTTTTCCCCTCTGAAATTTTACCATATTCTTATTTTTTATTATCGTCCCTATTCATGATCAACGTGGGGCAAGTAGAATTGGGTTCATTGTTCTGAATTATGAATTTAGTACTGTCAATTGATATATAGCGGAAAATAGGTGGACCTCAGTTTAGTAGGAGAATGATGAAAATCGTATATTCTAGTTTGGGACATTACCACTTGAGGGCTTCTCTGGGGAGTATGCTTTCTATACGTGTATATTCCAGGTTGTGTGGGATTATGTGATAAGCACAAAGGGGGTACCGGAGAAGTGGCAACATAGATATAATTGTGTTTAAGAATAACCAATATGGTGAATGAATTTATACTCCCCTATTTAACTCTCAGTATGTGTATTTATTTGCTTGTCTGCATCAAATGTTGTAACCGATTTTTCAATTACTTATAATCCAGTCAAGCTGGAATTTGGTAGTAGTTCACAATTTCAGCAACAGAGCATCATGAAATTATTGTCAGAGAAAAAAACAAAATGGCTGCTTCAAGATGGGGACAAGTTTTGTCATTATGGTCCGATTTGATTCAAATTGATATTCGGGGGTTTTCGGGGTAGGAAATTATGGAAGATTCAATGAATCAAGATGGCAGACGTGTTTTATGATTATGATCCGATTCTATCCAAATTGGTGTGGGGGTTTTTGGGGTCGATGATTATGAATTTCTTGTCGAAATTCATGAACTCAAGATGGCGGATCCAGAATGGCAGACGAATTTTATGAGGGGTAGTTTATGGTACACAAAATATTTCACCCTATAGAGCTTATTCATCAGGTGCGAAATGATTCATATCCGCCAAAAAACCTCGAGCAACGGGTATTTTAACCGTTTCGAGATTTTTGAAATTCAGAGGGTTGTTCAGGGGTAGTTTATGGTACACAAAATATTTCACCCTATAGAGCTTATTCAGCAGATGCGAAATGATTCAATTCTGCCAAAAAACCTCGAGCAACGGGTATTTTAACCGTTTCGAGATTTTTGAAATTCAGAGGGTTGTTCAGGGGTAGTTTATGGTACACAAAATATTTCACCCTATAGAGCTTATTCATCAGGTGCGAAATGATTCATATACGCCAAAAAACCTCGAGCAACGGGTATTTCAACCGTTTCGAGATTTTTGAAATCTAGAGGGTTGTTGAGGGGTAGTTTATGGTACCCAAAATATTTCACCCTATAGAGCTTATTCATCAGGTGCAAAATGATTCATATCCGCCAAAAAACCTCGAGCAACGGGTATTTTACCCGTTTCGAGATTTTTGAAATCCAGAGGGTTGTTGAGGGGTAGTTTATGGTACACAAAATATTTCACCCAATAGAGCGTATTCAGCAGGTGCGAAATGATTGATTTCCGCCAAAAAACCTGGAGCAACAGGTATTTCAACCTTCTCATGATTTTTCAAATTTAGAGGGTTGTTGGTTGAGGGGTAGTTTATGGTGCATAAAATATTTTACCCTATAGAGCTTATTCAGCAGGTGCGAAATTATTCATTTTCGCCAAAAAACATCGAGCAACGGGCCTTTCAACCGTTTAAGATTTTTTTTTAATTGGGGGGGGGGGTTGTTTTTGTTTCACATATCATTTTCCGCTCGGAGCCTGTTCAACATCTGCAGAATAGTGAACGTCAGTATCAAGTAATCACCAAGAAAAAAATTGTGGAATAAAAAAAGAAAAAAACCGTTGCTGTTTTCACACCCGTGTCAAATTTGAATTGTCAAAATTGATGTATGTGAAATTGGAAGGCTTACATCTACTCTTCATATCAGTAATGCAATGAAAATGTGTCTTCCAGATGCCCAAGAGGTGAGGACGTTAGCCCTCGAAACTGCAGCTTCTAGTTCACTCTGTAGTCGCTGGTTTCGAATCCCACTATCATCAAAAAAGTTTTTTTATTTTTTTTTCAATTTGACAACTTATTTAATTTGTATCGTTCATTATTGAATTTAAGTTTTTTTCCTTTGAGTTTTTTCTGAATATCGAAAAATTGCTGTCTGAAATTGATTATCAATACGATACTCGAAAGGGAGTTCTGAAATATTTACCTGGTCGAAGAAAAAATCAACTGTAAAACTCGAATGGATATTAGCCATATCGCCCTCGAACGTTTGAGCACTCGCCTACGGCATCGTGCTCAAATTTCGTCTTCATGCGATATGGCCACCATATCCACTCTTGTTGTACAAACTACTATTTTGTTATCTAAAATAGAATGAAACTATAATGTCTTACCTTCACAACGAGTTAAATACTCACTCTGGAACAAATTTTAGCTCTGTGTCACTTCTAGAGATATTGCCGGTTTTGGAACTGATTCACCCTCTTTGTATTTCTATCCTTCATTGATCTTTTAATAAAAGGAAGATGGATACCAATGGTATAAAGTTCCATATGAAATTTCAATGAGTACTAGTACAATCACTGGATGTAAGGTCACACATCACCAATTCGATTGCTTGTTTGATAGAAGATCCGATCATTTGCGTAATAGACTAATATTCAACCAAAAAATAGCCGCTCATGGGCGAAGTCAATCTGAACAATGTGGCAACGATGCCCGGTCCTCACTTCATACGCTTCATACGTATAAAGAGGTTGAAAGGACCCCATTTTGGTCGAAGCATGTATAAAAAGAAACGGACCTCACTAAGATATTGGGAAGTACGGTCCTCACTATGTTCATATATAGGCGCAAAAAATAAATCTAATTGTTTGAATGTTTGACGTGTATATTTGTAAATATCAGTTTGCTCTGCTTCAAATAAGGACAGATAAAGTTACGGAAAGTGTCTAGCACATCTCCTTCTGGTGGTCCTCGCAACGTAGATTCTATGGTTTGTCCTCACTTTATACACTGGGCGTATATATATATATATATATATATATATATATATATATATATATATATATATATATATATATATATATATATTTATATAATAAATGAATCCAACAAGCTAGGTTTCTGAGAAACGTCGTTTATTTGTGTTTTCAGGCAAGAACTCTTTCATTTGTGTAGTCAAAGTTTTCAATTTGAGTATTTCAGTCTGTTTCAAGTGGTTAGGAAAACAAAAAAGCAAATTATGTTCATCAAAGAAAACCATCTGAGGTCACCATATTGGGTGATTTTAATGTACATAATTCTTCATGGCTTGAATTCTCGAATAGAACAGATGAAAGAGGACGACAGGCAGAGGCATTTGCTATTACTGATAATCTGGAACAACTCATAGATTAACGCACTCGTATTCCTGATTGGAACAACCAAATTGCCAATACATTGGACTTGTTTCTGACTACTCGTCCTGATATTTATTAGATCAAAATTCACCCCTCCGTGGGTAATTCTGATCATACTTTGATTTCAACAACTTGTTCGTATTTGGCTCCAATGAATGGTAAGTTACCTGTACGTCGTGTCTGGCATTACAAGTCAGCAGACTGGAACGGTCTTCGAATGTTTTTGTCTGATTTTTCCTGGACAAGGATCTGTTTTTCATCTGGTAATCCTACTCTAGAAATCTCTGATATCATTTTTTCGGGAATGGAAACATTCATTCAAAGTAGTACAAAGAGACCACAGTCTGAGAAACCATGGTTCAATAAAAGCTGCTCTAAGGCTCACATCCAAACAAGCGGCATTCAATCGCTGGCGCCAAGATCCCAGTTTGGAGACGAGATCTGAGTATGTTAACGCAAGAAATAGGTGTAGTGCATTAATTGAAGCTGATTAGGAAGCACATAATCAGAAAATTCACTCAAAACTTGTTGAATTTCCAAACGGTTCTCGTTCGTTTTGGTAATTTGTTAACGCTCTCGCCAAAAATTTCACTTTTAGCTCATTTTTCTCTTTAACCAAAGAAGAAGGAGCACAAGCCATCACTGTCCAACAAAAATCGAATATATTTGCAAATATGTTTGCTGGAAATTCTACTTTACATTGAAGAAAATCCTCCGAATATCGCGCCTGTCGGCAGTCATATGCCTAAGATAATTTTTCACCAACAAATATAAGAAATATTTCAATGGACCTGAAGACGAATAATGCTTGCAGATCTGATGGAATTCCAGCAATTGTTCTTGAAGCATGTGCCACCGAATTGACACCGGTACTTTGCAAATCATTCAACATTTCATATAACGTTTCGACCTTCAATTTTTTCATCCTCAGGGCACTGAAATTATCATGGAGGGAAAAATAGCCCCCTACGGCCGTAGGGGTTAAATTTCTTCTGTTGTTTTTCACGGTTGACGCGATACAAAATTCCTAATCTAATTGGTATCGTAAATTTTCATCAAATATTCCAGATAACACTGAATAATTCATGAGTTTTCAGCCGTTATCAAAAAGCAATTGCAATTCCACTCCGAAATTACGCAAAAATCATAATTCTCCATTCCGCGGACGTCCCAGACAAAGGCCCATTAAGCCCCACGTAGGGTGGTGCGGAATACAGAAAGATACAGGGAAAACAAATTCAATTACTTTTGATAGTGACATGTATACACATCCATAAATTTTTATTACGACGAATAAGGTGGAGCATAAAAAGAATTATTTCGTATTCCTTTTTGTGCCTATTCCATATTTTGTAGTATGCAGCGTTACAAACTCTCACAGTGAATCAACCGACGGACGTAAAAAGTATTCTTGTGTTAGTCCAGTCAAATTGCTTCGAAACGAGGTATTTTTACGAAGAAGCAAATATTTTGTTACATAATATCCAGTTGTCTCTTGTTTATCACCTAGAGAAGTATGAAGGTCCCACTTATACAGAAAGGAACGAAAAAATTCAAAATAAAAACTGTTTTGTTGATATATTGAAAACTGCAGATGTTCCAATCGGAAGTTGCAGAAAATACAATTTGACATGCAAAGTGTTCAGTGACAAAAAGGCATAATGTTGATATTTGACTACTCCAATCTACCTGGCTTCTTTCAAGCCAAACCCGCCATTGTGTACGGCAATGACAGAAGTAAAAAAATAGCACGAAACGATTACCATCGCCAATCAAAATTCGACTACCGTCCCAAGTTCTCGATAATGAACAACTGAATATCATATACCTGATCAGCTTTTCTTCAACCTAATTTTTTTTCTGGGAAGAATTTCACTGGACTATGATTATATGAAGCTGTTTAGCATTCGGGCTTAGCGATAAAGAATCCAATATCCTTAATAATGATCATAAATCTTGATGCTTGGAACTGAGCATATATTTTATTTTAAAACCGGAATCCAATTTTCAAGTTCAAGATAAAAGTATTGTTTTGGATAAAAAGGAGAAGATCCGTCTGACAGCGACATATTTACGACACGATGAAGGATTTCTGGGAGATAAGAAACCAATCCGGCCATTTTCCATCAAGCCATTTATATTGAAGTTGATGCTCCCAGAAAGATACATACATAAATTCTTAGCTGATTATTCGAAAAGCTGGGAGCGAAGTGGAGTTCTAGTAGCGGTTTAACAACAAATAACAGTAATATCGACATTTGAGCATTGAAAAGACTCACAACATCTTTGCGGTGTTATAGAGTAGTGGATGAATCTATGGGCGAAGAATCATCAACAAGGCGGATGACGATTTCCTGAAGAGAATCAAAAAACTTTGTACATATTCCGGTGCTGATATTCAAACGTCAGATTCGTTCCTGATACGAATTTATACGGCATACCACCCTCTTGAAATTAGGAAAAAAGAAATAGCACGCTTATGTGGGGAAAAAAATTGGATATGGTGTAGAAAAAGACTATATCCCTCTGAATGACGGTAAGAGTGAGTTTTCAGCTTCAAATAGTTCCTTAAGAGGGTATATCCCGATCTACATTGCTCGCACTAACAATGTGTGGAATATGACATCTCATACTGTTTGAACGTCCTTATTTTATAATAATAATAATAATAATTATCTCAAATTTTTCTTATCAAAAATTAATAAGAACTACCTAATATATATATGAAAATACTTATCGTTAACGTTTCGGAAACTAAATCCGTTTCCGTTCTCGGAACTCATACGCAATTTCCTGTTTGAATGCAAATATCTCTTGTTGGAATTGACATTTGTCAAAAATTACGGAAGTCTAAGTCTCAAACCTTTGGGAATTATTTTATTATCTTGGCATTTGAGCAACGAGAAGTTGCTGACTAACTCGACTTGTTCTATCCAGAAAGAACTGTTTTTCAATAGACGCAGCAACTTTTCGGGGTAGATTGAAAATCTGCCCTTCTACCCTTGTATTATAAATTCCGATATTAATTCTCAAATTGTGGTAGGTTACAAACCCAGAAAACTGACAAATGACATCTCATGACATCACACATTTTCATTTCTTCGATATTTCCTACAGGCTCAGATCAAGATGCTCTTTGAAATGAGCCACATTAGCTGGTCGAGTTCGCCCTATGTATTTTCCTGTACAGTCAAATGATAACAGTATTAGTCAAACTAATTCAAACTGGTGATAGGTAGTACTAGTTTTGACACCCTCTGTAGCGGAAAGCTCCTCTCAGAATGACGAAACTTCAACCTCCCAAACTTCGACTGCAGCAGATCGATACTTTGTCGATGAACGAGATTGCATTACTTTCATCGTAAATACCAATAAACCGGTTTTATTCCACGGTTGGCGAAACTTCTGTCTAATTTATGACAATACTAAATTTAACTAGGAGCCGTACCCATAAAATCTTCATTTCCTAATCTCGTTCATCCTCATTTTTAGGAGCATCATTAACCAGCCCGAACACATCGTCTGCATCATCTGTACCCTGTCTGATTCGAAAAGATAAATACTGTGGATATTGTATGAGGAATCCTCAGATAAATCACATGGATACTGGAGATCTTTATGGGAGTAATTAGATGAGATATGAGTTTCAATTGTTCCCTTGCTCGGGTCTCGAATTGAGCAGTAATGGACGCAAAGTACGTTAAATTTTGTTGTGCTGATTCAGAAAGGGCATAAATTTCAGTGTCAATTTTGCATTGTTTCGGAATGTTGCGAGTATTTGTGGTTATCAAGAGGTCGTACAATAACAATGGTCGACACTCAATGGTGTGGTTTTCTCTATTGTAAAGTGGCACGTGTAGCGGTTTGTAAACTGTCTTATGGAATCCACACAATAATATACACATTAGTTCCTATATATTTTTTAAAGGTAAGTTGAGAAGTTGCCGAATAAATAGGGAAAAGGCATGCTTCTTGTGATGCCATAAAATAATCATCCACATCTTCACTACGTAGAAGAGATACAAATAATATTGAAAATCTTCAAATTATTTTTCAAAGTGGAATTTGAAACATTGAATGAATTTGAGCCGTTCAAACACTAACATTCATCGCGCGCTCTGTATTTTTTTATATGCAGACTCACACAAAGGGTAGCCCTGTAATTTTCAAAGAACATTGCGTGAATCAAGAGACAGGAGATACGAATTAACATTCACTTTGAACTTTTGAAGTGATCCTCAGGAAAAATCTCTTTCGGCAAGGAGTTCCGAAACCCAGCTGTTCTATTGAAAAAAGATCCCTGAGCAAGAGAGGTTCGACAGGTCTCTAAATTCACAACAAAGGGGTGGGAAATGAGGCGTTCCGTGTTTGTTCACTTTTGACGTTTTATTTTCGATTGCTGTAAAGATCATGGAAGAAGAAGATATAGGTATTGTTTGATACTATTAGAAATGCATTCGACGAAGTGTTCTTCGTATATCAAGCTACGCGAAATTACGAACACAATGGTGTAAGATGATGGAAGGGCATAATATCTCTCCACAATTTAGTGGTCTCGGTAGTGTAGTGGTTAGCATATCTGCCTACCAAGCGGAAGGCCGGGGTTCGAATCCTCGCCGGGCCACCGTGCTGGGTAATCGCACGTAAAAAGGTAAGGCCTCGTTGATCCATTGCTCGCACAAGTTTCGACTTCTGAGGGTTGACGTTCGTCAGCTGGTTAACGGAACGGACAATAACAATGACAATAACAATCGTGTTTATATCGTTGTGAAGATCATTTCAAAGTAAGTGTGCTGTACAGTCAGGACTAATCTTCGCAATTGCTATTTGGCAGTGGGAAGTTCATTTTGAGAGTAATCTAAAATTGTTCAAAACAATTCCGAATATCAATTCATGATATACAGCACTGCTATGAAAATTTTTGAATAGCATTCTTTTTTTTATATGTAGATTCGCGCGAAAGGGAAGCACTGTAATGTTCAAAGAACACCGCGTGAATCAAGGGACGGGAGTTTTGAAGTTTGTCAGCCTTAGAAAAGACCTTTTTCAGCAAGGAGTTCAAAAGCTCAGCTTTTCTATTGAAAAAAGATTCCTGAGCAAGAGGTTTCGATAGGTCTCCGAATTCACAATAAAGGAGTGGGAATTCGGTACTCGTCGCGTCGTCCGTGTAGATATTGCCACGGGTGGAACTATTGATAACAATTCAGTAGATCACCGACCGTGAAAATATCTATAGATGAGAGACAAGTCTTCGACTCTTCTACCATGTTCCAATGAAGTGAGCGAGTCTGTTTGGGTCTCGTATATATCATAGGACATAATGATTACCTAGCAGCTTTCACTCCTCGGATTTCTGCGTACGTAAAATCGAGATTTGACGAAGAGCAAGAGAGGATCGACAGGTCTCCAAATTCACAACAAAGGGGTGGGAACTCTGTATTCGTAGAGTCATCCGTGTAGATATTGCCAATGGTGGAACGATTGATAACAATTCAGAAAAGCACCGACCGTGAAAATATCTATAAAAGTGAGCGAGTCTGTGAGCAAAGAATCGTCAACAATACGGATTGCCTTTCTCTGAATACAATCGAGAAGCCTCAATGAATGTTTTGGTGCAGAACTTCACATACGAGAACCATATTCTAAAACAGGTCGTATTTGAACCTTATAGATTATTAGAAGCTGGCGAGAAGTGAAATAGAAATCCAAGTTTCTGGGAAGCACCTTTAGCGATCGATCTTACATGGTTTTCCCATGAGAGATTATCACTGATCGTAATTCCTAGCATCGAGATACTTGACTTAGTAGGAATAGTTACTCCTGACATCTGAATACTAGATGATGATATATCGGCTTTCCTCGAGAAGAGACATGCCTGGGATTTCCTAGCATTAAATTCCACCAAGTTCATGTTACCCCATTGTATTATTGTTACCAAGTCATCGTTAATTTTATTGACGTGAATGTTTCTTTGAATTTTTGTTTCTCGGGCTGGTATGGGGACTCTGGAATTGAACCTAGTATGAAGAGTACTGTCGTCCGCAAAACTATGTACTGAACAAGATGTTTTCTTGAGCAAATCATTGATGTGAAGCAGAAACAAAGTGGGCACCAGAACTGAACCCTGTGGAACACCTGCAATCATTGGGAAAATATCAGACAAGAAACCCTTCAGCAAAGCACACAACTGAGGAGACAATCCATAAGACGGCAGTTTAGAAAGGAGACCCCGATGCCAAACTCGATCAAACGCTTTTGAAATATCGAATGCAACAGCTATCGTTTCGATTTAATTCTGCCAAATATATATAAAATACGAAATTTGTCTTCCATCAATTCTGCTAAAGAGTATCTTTCTGCAAAATTGAAAGTAGATTGGACCTAAAAATCACCGTTGGAGCATCACATCTCGCCCGCTTTTTTGACTTGATTTAACTATACTATTATTTCCCACTATTTTTTGTTTGTTTTGGAATCACAATGAAATATAACTCATAAAACTCCTGGATAGTGTGATCAGTATTTCCGAATATGATCCGCTACGAACAAACATAAAAACAAATAAAGTCAGAAACGAACCTCTTCATAATGCTGATATAGATAATTCAAGACGAAATCCCTCGACCTGCGGCTTCAGGATTTCATCAAATGATTACACACTCAGTCATTTACTGTGCAGGATTACGAAAATCTTGAATGTGTACACATTTTGGCCGAATGATTTTGGTGTATTCGGGAATAAAATAATCTTTTTCTTTCTTGACTTCTTGGACAATTGATCACAGAGATGGTCATCAGCTTCTAGTCCATTTTCGTCTATACTCCAGTCTATAACGGTAAAAAAAGTGTAAACTGTGTATTCATCCCATACAGCACCGATTCGTATGAAAATTTGGGTATAGGTTCTACTTACCCTCGTTTCCAAAATCTACCCCGTGCCGAGGGTTGCTTTCTCCCTGGGGGTGGATGCCACCCCTTCTTGGGGGTGAAATTTTTTTTATTGGAAATGAGTGTGGAAATCAATAGATTGACTAATTCTAAGCACTTTTTGTTCAATAAAGTTTATTCTGAAAAGCAATTCTTTTCGACTTTTTCACGAGTTAAATTGTCGGTTTTCTAACTGGAAAATAATGCATCTAACCGAAGAACCTGTAGAGAGCAAAATTATAGCTTTTGAAAAAATAAAGGCGATCGTTTATTTGTAATGTATGCAAACCCACTAAAAACTGAATAATTGCTTGTTGAAAGTTGATTAGTATTTTCAAACGACAAAATGGAAAGTTTCTACCTACGTACAATAACTAAAATCCAATCCATTTTCGGGAAAAACTAATTGGACCTTTTCTGAAGTCCTTCAAAAATCCTTCATTTTCGTTATTTATAAAAGTTTCTAGCATCAAAACTGACCGAGGTATCAAGGAAATAATGTTGAATCCTATTTTTTCGTTGAAAAAAAAATTGTGAATAACTCATCCTCTATTCTCCCCCCTTTGGAAAAAATCGTTGTTACTCCATAATTCACTTCATTCATGTTCTTATAATGAGTTCTGAGTTTTTCATCGATTGAAAGTACGTAGTTTCGGAAAAAATTGAGATTGAAGAGAAAAAATCATATACGTGATTCAGCGAAAAATCTCCATTTCTTCGAAATAACTCGAAAAGTATTGATCACATGTAAGATTTCCTTGAGTACAAAATTGCAGGCTATTCTTTTCTGAAAATTTCGGTGTTTCTTTTTTTTCTGCAGGATGAAAATAAAGTAAGATATGGCCAGTTAAATATTGTGAGGGTTCGCGCAAAGTACCTTTTTCGAGCCCTTTCAGCATGAACTAAGACTAAGCGAGTTATGGGTAAAAAAACAAAAACAATTTTTGTAGAAATGAGAGTATGTACATTAGTATATTGAAGAATACACATACCTAGTAACTATATTTCAGGCCTAGTGGAACTATATGTATATTATACATGTATATATACAGATAGTTCCACTAGGCAACGATTTTTTCCAAAGGGGGGAGAGAGAGGATTTCCTTCATACCTCGGTCAGTTTTGATGCTAGAA
The DNA here is from genome assembly GCA_032362365.1 of Zygogramma bicolorata. Lineage (NCBI taxonomy): Eukaryota > Metazoa > Arthropoda > Insecta > Coleoptera > Chrysomelidae > Zygogramma > Zygogramma bicolorata. Next base: position 238,933 of record JAVJAQ010006077.1, on the reverse strand, counting down.
ACTTTCAAAAATAACAAAAATAAAGGATTTTTGAAGGACTTCAAGAAAGGTCCGACTAGTTTCTCCCGAAAATGCATTGGTTTTTGGTTATTGTAGGGGGAAAAAAAACACAAAAAAAAAAACAACATCGAAATTGATTGCTTCTTCTCCTTGGTTTGAGAGAATTTTTTTTCGGTAGTTATAACCCCACCAAACAATCGTCGGTGGAGTGGGAGGATAAAAAGATCCTGCATTCGTGCAGTGCGTTTTTTTTCAATGAATTCTTTTATATAGACACAGTCAAAAGAGATGCGGGTAGGGTCAGTCCGTGTTTCCGGAAAAGAGGTTTGAGGAACCAACTTCTAAAAAAAAAAACGCACCCCCCCTTGCAGAAAAAAACCCAAAGAGTTCAACACACAAACCCCAGAACGAAGCGTACCAGGTTTGATTCAATGAGAGAAAAAAGAATGGCCGCGGCATAACCAACCTAGGAGATCGGAGGGCAAAAAGGGAGATGTGAGGAAGTGAGAAAAGGTATCTGTTGAGTCCCAAAAATCGCGAGTGTAGAACGAAAGAAAAATTCTAGGTAAGTGGAAAAAAAAAAGAAAAAAGGCAAAAGAAAAAAAACCCCCCCCCCCCCCCCCCCCCCCCCCCCCCCCCCGGGGCCATGCCCCGCGCTTTTTTCGCGAGGCGCCACGGTTTCGGCCCACCCCCCGCTCCGCGACCCCACCGGTCGGCCGGGGGTTTTTTCGGTGACGACCCCCGGGGGCCCTCGGCGCTTCCGTTTGTTGGAGGGGGGTCTGCGTAGGAACTTTCCATTTTGGCGTTTGAAAATACCAATCGACTTTCAACAAGCCATTATTCAGTTTGTTATGGGTTTGCATACATACAAATCAACAATCACCTTTGTTTTTTAAAAAGCTATAATTTTGCTCTTCGCAGGTTTTTCGATTAGATGTATTATTTTCCAGTTATTCGCGAAAAAGGATAGGAAAACGTGGTTTTTTGCCTGAAAACCGACAATTTCACTCGCGAATAAGTCGAAAAGTATTGCTTTTCAGAAAAAACTTCATTGAACAAAAAGTGCTTAAAATTAGTCAATCTATTGATTACCGCACTTATTTCCAATGAAAATTTCTTCACCCCCAAGAAGGGGTGGCATCCACCCTCAGGGAGAAAGCAACCCTCGGCACAGGGTAGATTTTGAAAAAGAGTGTATGTAGATCCTGAATCCAAATTTTCATGCAAATCGGTGCTGTATGGGATAAATACAAGGGAAAATGGTCATAGACTGGACTACTAATGATGCTTGAACGTTTCAACCTTTTAATCACTGGATTCATCAACCGATCGTAGAGAAAAATCTTTCTCTAAGCCAATCTAATTGAGCCCAATCATCCAATTTCGAAGGGAACTAAAATAAATAAACGAGCGCTTCATATAAAAACACATAAAGCCAGTTTATGCCGCCATTAAAGTCTTCCGAAGGCCCAGATAAACCAGCGAAGTAGTGAAAAACATAGCCGCGCTAATTCTACTTACTTTTCCGAGTTGATAAACACGTAAACGCCAGAAAAAGCTTTTCCCCGAAACTTTCACGATTCGGTATGACAACTCGTTACTGGACGCGTTCTCCCATGTTTCTGATTGTTCCGACGACGGAGTTCAAAGTTTCAGTACGTTAAATATAACGTTTTGTATTCTGCGTTTGATAAGGAGAGAAAAGCGAAACAAAGTTTCACGTTGTTAATTGCTTTCTAGAGGAAATGTTTCCGCCACGGTGAAGTTGGACTTTTGAGTGCTGTTTGGGCGCTCGTTAGGAAAATATACAATAAAAGCGGTTCTGCTTTGCCTGATCTGACTCGGGATAATACGAACTGCAGACAGGGTGTTCTTGTTTGGGGTAGTCCTCTTGACTTATCCATAACATGAACACTTCTCTTCGTAGTTTTCTGGGTTCATAAGCTACTACAATTTGAAGAAATAACTATAAATATTGGAATCTATACAAGTGTAGAAGGGTAGACTTCTATCTACCACGACAATTTGCTGTGTTGATTAAACACAGTGCCTTTTGGATAGAACGAGTCCAATTAGTCAGCAACTTCTCGTATAAATAAATGCTACCTATGAAAAAAACTTGTAGAAACTATTATATATTTTAGAATACTCATCGTTAACCATTCGCAAACTAAAGATGTTTCCGTTTTCGAAACTGATGTGCAAATTTCTTATCAAATCCAAGATTTTTATTGATGAATTTCGTCAGATGAATTTATAGGAAAAACATTGACAGAAATTGAAAATCCAAACATACCCTACAATGGAGATCTACAACCTACCCAAAACACACAACCTGTATCAAATATTATACCTTGTGTCCCTAGTTTGTCAAAAAAAATAAGCAACAGGTTTAATGTTGAAACAACATTCCAAACAACAAATACTTTACGTTTAATACGTACACATACCACAGGGTGTAACTGAATAAGTGTAAAACATTCAAGGTGGTGATTCCTCATCGAAAAAAAGATAGGATCTTTCATATTAAGAAACTTCATTGGAGCAACCCTTGTTAAGATACAACCCCTGAAAGGGGGTACATAAAATTTGTATAACAATTTTGTTCACAAGCACTGAGAAAGTTACAATATTGAAATTAACCTGAAGTTTTGTACTACCAAAAAGACACCTAGCCAGTAATTTATTTGGTTTACGCCATGATTGTAAGGGCTGGAAAACGCAACCACTAAAATTTATTTCCAATGTAACTTTTTTCTTATTATTTGTTTACCGTTTGAAAATTTATTTCCGATAGCCTGTTCAATCATAAACAAAAAATGTTTTTTTTTGTTTTCTGCCCAAAATAAACCAGTTCGCAGCAAAAAATTTGCTGGTTGTGTGGTGCTTCGTGGTGTTTGTGGCTTTTGGTGTGTTTGTGTTTTGTTGTTTGTGTGTGTTGTTGTTCTTTCTCTTTGTCTTTGTTTTTGTACCCCTGGGGGCTCTCCTTGGTGGTCCTTGTTTTTGGGTCCTTTTTTTTGTGGTCACCTCTTGTTTTCCTTTTCGCACCCTGTCTCACGGGTTGGGGTCTCTCCCGTTTTCTGGTGTCCCTTTTTGGTTTTTTCTGTTGGTACAGGCCCCCTCATGGGTTGTTTTTTGTTGAGTTTTTTTTTGGGGTCCACCCCAATCTTTTTCCCGACCACGGTTTGGAGTGGTACTTTTGTTCATCGTGACCCCAACCCCGGACAGAAGGAAAGGAAAGAAGGGAACAGGAAAAAGGGGAGGACGGTAAAAAAGGCACGAGAAAAACACGAAAAGGAAAGGCGGGGGAAAAAGGGGAAAAAAATACGACACACCCACCACGAAGAGGAAAAAGGAAGTTTGTCTCACCGAACGGGGAAGCGGACGGGCCCCCGGAGCCGCAAAACCGCGGGGGGAAGCCACCCGCCCCGAGAAAAGGGGGGGAGGGGGGGGGCCCCCCCTCGGAATGCTCAGGAAGAATATAGATTTATTTTGGTTGATAGAACCGATATATCGTTTGGGGAGTCAAAAAAACTGTGGAATCCAGAAAAATCAGTTCTTCCACAATAACTGTTGTAAGGAATGGTGTAACCCTTCATAAAAAAACGTTCAATGTGTATTACGACACTCTTTTGTGGAATTTTCTCTAAATTTTTTCATTCCACTTATGGAGTTGAGGATTCTGAATCTGGATAAAAGTATTCGAGACATGTAATAACTATTTTCATACACTTCGCATTTCTCAACCTCAGTTACGTGTTTGTTCCAGACACAAAAGCAGATTAACGTCAATTTTAATTTTGAACAATGTGGATAATGTAGCGAAAAATTTGTTCGAGAGTAAATGTTTGGAAATTACTGTAGATCATCATGGCATGAACAATTGAATCATATAAGCTCCTTATTACTATAATTCTTTCAATATTCAACAATTCAATCGATACTTCTTTCCATTTGTGAGTATTGATAACCCATAGACATATACGGTAAACTATCATTCCTCAGTCTCTCCCGAGCTGGCATCGCACGTCAAAAGGTGAGACCCCGTTAATTCTTAGCAAGCACAAGTTTTGACTTCTGAGGGTTGTATTTCGTTGAAAAACGTCATCTGGCAATGTAGAGAGTCAGATTATTATATCATAATGGAAAAGATCTCGTTTCGTAGATATCTCGGATCGGTCATTACCATCAGAACAACTCCTCAAAAACCGCGATCCCAATCAGAGCTTTATCATTACCGAAAGCGGAGAAAGTAATTTCCCTTCTTCTAATGTAGTCTCAGAAAGAATGCCCTCAGAACCGCGATATCTGTCGCGGAACAAAAGCGCGCGAATATTAAGGAGAGGTCATAACAAAGAAAACCGAACACAATGGAAAACGAAACGAATTAATTCGAAACGACCGACTCCATTAATTTTTGATTTTCAATTTCCCGCGTATTATTCGCAGATCGAAGGATAGTTTTTCTCGCTTCGGGGTTTTCGGAAGCGATGTAGCGTCGGTGTTTATTATTCTATGAGTGCTGTTTGATTGGAAAGAGAAATGTTTATTTCTGTTAAAGTCCAGAAAATAAGCAATTTGGCTTGCAATTTTTTCGTCCACATGGATTTACTTAAAATTTTCACAGAAGGTAAGAAATAGCTCAAGGATCATTTTCTATATCATGCTGCTGTACGCTACAGTCTTGGGGGTGGTTGCCACCCCATCTCGGAGGTGGAAATTTTGTATTACATTTCAACTGTAGGAATCGACGGATGAAGTAATTCCGAGAAAAAAATATTTCATACGTTTTTTTCGTAAAAGTGATATTTTTTGAGTTATTTGAAGTTGAAAGTAACAATTTTTTGACGAAAAATTCGACTTTTCCAAATGGTTTCCTGCGAATAACTCTAAAAATATGCACTTCATCAAAAAAAAAACTGTGGAGAGGCAAATTGTAGCTTTTAAAAACAAAAACAATGCTTTCTTCATAACTTTTCTACGACGAATACGAACTTATATACCGCAAATAAATGCTCAGCTTTTTTCATCAAATGTGTAAATTGGAAGAATTAAAGCGAAATAACGAGAAAAATTTGCATTTTTCAAAGAAAGCTCATAGAATCTTATTCAAAGTATGTGATTTGAGCTTTCACACAAACAATAAAATTTCTCTAGAATGATAATTGACCGACCTATGATCAAAATAAGATCGGTACCCGCTTTTTTCTTCAAAAAAAATCTGTGAAAACAACCCCCAAATTACTCCCTGATTATAATTGATCACCACTCATCTGTGATTCTCTTTATATATGTACTAATAATACACCCACGAAGTTTTACCCATTTAAAATGCCTACTTATAGAAAAATTGGAGTTCAAAGAGAAAACGATTTTTTTTAATTTCGTGTTTTTAAACTTTTCTTGAAAATATCTCCCAAAATACTAAAGATACAAAAAAAGCGATAAAGTACTGAATTGTAGCTTTTTTAATAAGAAAAATTTTTCTGTGTGCAGATTTTTTGTACAGTGAATATTTGGGGAGCCGTTTAACACCTACATTTACGATTGAACATCACCTTATTCAAGCGCTTTAAATTGTCCCCATTTGAAAATTAAGGGACCTCAAGTAATTCAATTTACATAATCTTATAGCTATTGAAAAGTTCTACAAAATCTTTTCTGAAAAAAAGTTTTCTATCAACTAAAATGAAGGAGCTATGCTTGAGAAACCTTGAATTGAACTGGCCGATACTTGATGAAAATCCATATTAACAAAAATATATTACAGTTTCCTGTATGATTTTCACTTACAATGGGTTTACAAAACCGCGTCACGTGTTTCGCTATTACAATAGCTTCATCAAGCAAGATCTTGCAAGATTTATCTTGCTTGAAGAAGCTATTGTAATAGCGAAACACGTGTCGCGGTTTTGTAAGCCCATTCTGAGTGAAAATCATAGAGGAAACTATAATATATTTTTGCTTAAGAAACCGATCAATTTTTTTGTGAATAATTCGAATTACCCGCTTCGGATCGTAGTAATCTACATAACCGGTATATTCGGCCGTCATACGTTATGTTCCACTTTCTCCATTCATATTGGAAGACAGAGCAGAAGAAACATCTGCTCACTTGTATGCGTGTGTGAGTGTGTATTCTGTTGATTTCTCATCAGTGTATTCTAAAGTAATGTTTTCAAGGGTAGTTTTTAGCAAGGGTAGGTTGAAACATTATGAAATTGTATTTTTAAGCATGAAACAATCATTATTCAACTATTTTTACCCATATTCAGGTTTTCCAAGGTTCCTTATAATTTTTGACAATGAGGGGTAGTTTTCACCCCTAAAAAACAAAAAGCGTACAACACCACAATATAAAGAATGAACAAGAGGGTGAAATAAGCCTAATCCCAAATTTTTGTACAAATCGGTGATGGACGAAGAAATTGCGAAGTTTTACCATCTTTTCAACTTCATTTTCTGGGCTATTACCACTAGTGATTGAATCCTCCGAAAAAATTTTTGATTTCAAGAATATTTCGAAAATTTTCAGAAACTTTCGTGAGCGGGATGATAATCCCGAGCAATCTGAGCAATTCAAAAAAAGTTAATTCCATAATGAACTTCAAGTGATCAAGTGAAAATTCATGTTTGAACCATCCATACTTGATTATGATAGAGTTCGAATGAAAATAAATGTTATGTTACATGTTCGAAAAACTGCTGTGTTCTTAGACAGTTAACTAGGTGGATCCGTGGAAAGAATGACTCGATTAGGATTAGGCAAACACTCAAGTAATTCGTATTATCCATTACACAAAGTGTAGTAGAGAAATAATGTAATAAGATTCAATACGGTATATGTGTCACATCAAACTTCCTTCAGAACTCCGCGAGGAACTGAAATATCTGGCAGACCATAATAGACTGACTCTACAATGGGTCCCAGGTCACTCAAGTATCGCAGGCAGTGAAAAAGCCGATGAGCTTGCAAGACAACATCAACTCCATACACTGGACCCGAGCCAGCAGTGGGGGCACCCAAAACAACGGTAAGCAATCACATAAAGAATTTGGTAAAAACAAAAAATGGAGATTACTGGGAAACATACCCAGTATCGATCACGGGAGAACTTTCATGAAGGACTGGAGTCTAAAGACTGAAGTCCTTCTTCAGTGTAACAGGAATCAGATAAGTGTTATAACAGGGCTGTTGACTGGACATTGTTCACTCAAAGGACACCTGAATGAGATAGGGCTGTACAATGGCGACCTGAGCTGCAGACAATGTAACGAAAGGACAGAGACAGCTCGACGCGAATGTGTGCCTATGGATAATGAAAGGCAACAAATATATGGGATACCAATTATGGATCCGGAAGAATATGACAAAAACCCAGCAATCGACTTGCACTAACTTGTGCAGGGGACAATGTTGTTGGAATGGGTGTCATGAAGTATAGGGAAGCAAAGCGCAATGAGCCTTAGAGGCTGAAGCGCTTTCCGGAGACCTGTTAGTGAGGGACAGGTCAGACGGCTTCCACAAGGGAAAAAAGCCATGACTATCAGTTTTGCTTGACAAGATCGATGAACAAATGCATTTTGTGCTAGCCAATACCGATATCTTATTTTGAATTTTTCTTGCATATACGTGTTTCGGCTAAACAGGGCAGACTACTTTCATGTGAATTCTCTTTCGTATTGCCCCAAATTATCTGGCAATCGCGCCTCATGAAACCCCCTGCTGCTAATGAACTCATCCTCTATGCCATAATGCGGTATCTATCGACCCGCATATCAGACGTTGCTGGCTTTGTGGATATCAACCGGACTATTCACTCAATAGCTGGATCTGACAATGCATATGCGATGTCGATAGACCTATTTGTCAAACGAACCCTCCGGAACCGGATCTAAGATATCTTTGGAAGCGCGTTCTATGTAATCTCACCTCTTTTGTCTTACGAGTATTCATCACTGGCTTTTCTCTCTGCCGCCCTATAACGCGCATAAATCTCCAAGGCGAAAATGTCGGTATACCATTCAACGTAGATTAAGGTTTATGTAGTCCCATATATCCGAGAAAAGTGTCTGGAAATTTCAATAAAGATTATTCGATTGGCGGAATCAGGAAATGAGAAGGGAATTTATGCAGGATCCGTTGCGGTGAGATGAACAAGTGGTGGGGGAAAGGGCGATGGTCGCTGTTCGACGTGAATGTAATAATAATATGTTCAGTATCACTACTTTTATTCGGGTTTGAACGCCGTCGTTTTTTGGAATTTCTTCCTGACGTTTCGCTGGCTCGAGTGGCTAGCTTCTTCAGAGGTTCATTCATCTTGGAATTCACTCCGAGACTGTCATCGGAGTGAATTCCAAGATGAATAAACCTCTGAAGAAGCTAGCCACTCGAGCCAGCGAAACGTCAGGAAGAAATTCCAAAAAACGACGGCCTTCAAACCCGAATAAAAGTAGTGATACTGAAAACCTCGGCCGCGAAAGCCTCAACTATTTTGTCAATAATATGTTCAGTGAAAATCTTGTCCTTTGGGATCGATTCTCAGTCATCGGAATCTTCTCAATAGAATCACTGAAATAATATTGAAGTAACTGATCTTCCATTGAGAAAAAACATCGTGAAACATTGCGGAGCATTGCTACAAGTCACGTTGAGTTAACATCTGAAATTTTACCTGAATAAGTTGCAGTTATATCGTTATTGGCATATTACTGCAGCTTTGAATTTCATTCCTACTCTTACGTTATCAGCTCAAGTTACGATAATGTAATCGTGAAATGTTTCGAGCCTCACCAAAACCGTTTTTTGTACTTTTTTAAATTACAAATTAATAAATAAATTTGTATCGTTCATTAAAGAATATAATGGAGGTTATTTCGTATGAATATCTAGAATATATCTGGAATTGGTTATCAATATGATACTCGAAAGAATGTTCTGCGTTATATCTTCCAGTTAGAAGTCTACTTACAGTGATGTTATCGGTTATAATTGCACGAGTGCATAAAAATTACCGATAATTATGCAAGAAAGCGTGATATCTAATGATGGCAATAGTTCATTTTTATATTTTGGCTCTTTTACAAAATATGAAAATAACCGAATGCAATTTGTATAAGATATCACGCTTGATTGCAAAATTATCTGGTCATTTTTATGCACGAATGTAATTCATTGGAATATTTCACGAATAAAAAAATTCTCAAGGAAATATTACTTTTCGTTCATTTATACTTTCCTCTATAGATTGTATAGAGTACTCTACTAAACGCGAAATGTTTTTCTATTTTTGAAGTCTATCTGACATTTATTTGTGTTGTTTACTGACGTCTAGCGATACGGTTTCGAATGTGTTGTTATGGTGACTTGATGCAATGCAATTACCGCTGTAAGTTTTCGATAATTGCATTGCTCTTATGGGACATTTTATATGTGAGGAAAATATTCGGATATTGTGTTTTTCTTCCAGTTGCAGAATTCTCAACTCAAGTTTTGGTAGGATTATGAGATATTTGAAGTAAAATTTTCCTTTTTTTTCTGGAAAATTTGGTTCGAATTGGTTATTTGATACTGTTGGAACATTTGTTGTAGAAGTTTAGGTTATGATCACATATGAAATATTGTCATATCTACTCTCGAGAATCATTGTTGTTACTCGGTTTTCTTTAAATTTGTTATAATATTTCCACATAACCTATACGAAATATTGTAATATATATCTCTATCCATGCAGTAACCAAAAGTTCATTCAGGAATAACACTTGATATTTTGTTGCATGAGATTTTCGAAACACAAAAAATTTAATTGTAAAATTATCAAAGGGCTGAAGATTTATAAAAACACGATTCGCCTAAAACACAACAATTGAAAATTAATCATTTTTGATGAGGGAATATTTTAGATGAGAAAATTGATTGCAAATCAAAATGATTTTCAAAGAAACCAAACTGAAAGGAAGAAGACTGAAATGAAAGTACGCTCGAATCATTTTTCTACAATCATCTGTAAATTTTTTGCAACAAAAAAGCAACTGATAAATGAGGAATTTGATTGCGATGAAAAATTTCAGCATCGAACCATGCTTTTGTCGAAATGAAGTAATTCAGGAATGTTTGTAGTTATTCTGATTCTTAATTCCCAAAAGTTCTTCATCAGCACCAAAATTATAAGGTTTATGTTCTTAACGCCAATTTTGCATTGAATATCATTCGATTGAATCCCGATTTCCATTTGAAATACAATGCAACACCCTCTCGCTACGGGTTTGAAGGCAGAGATTCAAAAATATGTGTGAAATTTGTTACATTCGAAAGCAAACATCAGGTTCAAGAGCCTTTTGCTTCAAATTCCAAATGACGGAGAAAAGCTAGTGCATACTTCTCGTTGGATCACTCTGTATAAGGCTCATTGTGATTTATATTGTCCCTATTTTTCTATGCTTGAGTAGAAAAATGATGTATTCTCGATAGTATCGAAAAGTGTCCAGTTATCAGTCGCAAAACACTTCATTTTGAGGTTTTCTGGCTACCCAAATCTGGTTGAAAAACCCCGTTGGATTTCCATGACATTGTTCCTTAGCGAAACCATTTTCCCTTAAGCTAAGCTTCGATTTCATTTCTTTATCAACTAGTTCAACTGTTAAACAGGAAAGTTCAGGACAATATTATCTTGCTCTCTCCAACACCAACAAAACCTCATCAGTCACCCATTACGCAACATCTGGTATATCAAACAGAAATCACAATACCCCAAATATTAAACACGCCTTTCACATTTCCGCTAAAAAGGAAATGGAGAATGTTGCATTTCAATTACCGTATTCAACGATGTACTCATGTATTTGTATATTAAACAAAGTATCGTGCCAGAGATTTTTTTACTTGCTGCCTTTCAAATTAGTCTCGGAAAAATGAACAGCATACAAAAGCACCATAATGTTCTTTCGTGTTGGCACATATAATGAGAGTTCCTTTGTAGCCGGGATATAAAAACCGTATTTAAATACAACAATTTCGCCTTCAAAAATATTATGCAGAGAATTACGGCTGTATAAAAGGGTGAACAAAGCAAGATAAAATATTTCGTCAGCTGCAAACCTTGAATATAAATAACTCGATTTTGATGTGGTGCATGTCTTGTTACAAAGTAGGCGCCTACACCGACAACGACGATGCTCCCGTGTATATGTGTTTCCTGAAATGCTGTGTATCAGCATGAATTTTTCATAAGGCTGCGAGCAGAAAACTTCGAGAGAGAGATATTAAAACAGTTGGACATACCGGAGCACGTACTGAGTACAGACTGCAAATTGCAATGATAGCGTGCTTGCTTCATTTGTCTTTTGGGGAAATACCAAGATGATACGCAAGGATTGGGGACCGTGCGAAGTATGAGATAGGGGTAATGAAATCGATTGAAGCGCGCGATGTGGAGAAATCGAACATTTTTGGGGGAATGCCATTTTCAGCAACTCACCGTACATAAAAGTTAGAATGATTATTGTGACTACCGTGAGCTTTGAGGGTTTCACTGACGTTTATGTGGCATTTCTTCGTGTTATTTTAACCAACAAAGATTTTTGATTGAATTATTGGACTATAGTCATAAGACGAGAAACAAGACATGTTTGGAAGATGATGCAGAAGAAACAAGTCTCAAGAGCTCAAGAGTTGAAAATTTTCCTAGAGAAAAATTACCCTAACACGAAACTGATATTTTTTGCCCTCGACGCGGTTTCACCGACAAGGTTAGCATCTACAGGAGAAACGCGCCCCTAGTGCAAAAATGATCAGTTTGGTGTTAGGGTACTTGATCTCTAGGAAAAGTTTCAACTTTTACACCAAAGGTTTCAATCTCATATTTATCTACACCCATAATGGCTTGATGGATTTGACATCAAACTATTGATTATTTTCTCTTGGTCTGTGAGTTATTTGTTCTGATCGATTGTGTGGTGGTTGTGTCCAGAAAGTGTGTTAAGATTTGATATTGAAAACATGTCTATAAGGACACAAGTAATATTAGAGAGAGCTAAAGATAAGTATGATCAAACTGATGATTCCTTTGATATGCCGATGGTAACAGAGGATGGAGTATTCCTTGGAAATAATGCAGGTAGTTCGTCAAACCTAAATCTAGTTGTTATTGCTCCAGTTCAAGAATTTTGTTATAATGAATTTAGTGGAAATATTTCGGAATCTATCAAGTTACATCCTGAGGTGAGTCTACCTTATCAATTTCAACAATATTTTCATTTATGGCCCTGAAAATTATAGGTATCATCTATGGCTCTGAAAATTATACATCGATTTATGAAAAACTTTCAAGGGTACAAATATAACAGCATGAAAATTTTCAGTTGTGCTTTTGAATTTCAGGTACATGCTGAAACGAAGACATATCACACACTAGTTACCAGTTATGAAATGAATAATATAGTAGAAATGTTACTACCTGCAACACAAAACAATTCCTGAGGTGGGTATATATTAAGAAAGTTCAATATTCATTGATAAATTCTACTTCATTCACAATGGAAGAAATGAATGCTTTCCACTTTCAGGTATCTGCTGAAACGAAGACATATCTGTTGCAGTAGTAGCAGGAAAGACTGAATAACTCAGGAATGGTCAAACTTTAATCAGCAAGAATAATTAACATTGACAAATATATTATATGACATTAACATATCAATAATTTTTTTTTCAACAACTCCCTGGTTTTTCTTCAAACAACATACCTAATTTCCAACTGAAAACATTGCAAACGCAAATATCTCCACAATATCACACACTCGTTACCAGAATCTTTGAGTAAACCACGTGGCTTTCCATCAGAAAAAAGCGATAATATTTTGAGAAATCTAAGTGAAGTAATGCCAGAAAATAGAAAAGAATTTTGGGTAAACATATCAATAAGGGATGAGTAGATGAAATTCAAAAGTTTTTTGCTAGTTTTGTATTGGAGAAGTTCAATCATTAGAAGTTTCATTTTCATGTTTTATTTGATAAAATAATCTCAAGATTTTATTTCTTGTATTTTTTGCAGCCTCAACCATTTTGTCATAATTAACAGTTACAAATAAAGTCCATACCAGACCAAAAAACTTTAGGTATATAAACAACTAACCATAGCTTTAGATTTAGTATTAATTCTCTTCTCCTGAAGATGCTAACCTCGTTAACGAAACGCGCGTCAAGTGCAAAAATATCAGTTTGGTATTGGGCTAGTTGATCGCTAGGAAAAGTTTCAAGGCATTATATATGTAATACTATATTATACAACCATTATGTTATGATGGTTATTAATACACCAGCATTAACCAGGATATGAAACGAGCAGAAGATGAGTTTTGCAAGTGTATCAATAACCATTACATGAGGGTTGTATACGCTATTTTTTCTACACACGATAAGTAATGAAGAACTATAAATATCATATTTATATTCAACACAATAATAATAATCAATAGTATTTATTTGAAAATTTTTACAAAATTGCAATAAAAAATACAAACAATAAGAAATCAAGCAAAGAAAATAGCTGAAAGGAAAGCAAATGCCCGAGACTAGATCAAACCTGCGTCTCATGTTGTGGTCTAGTTCGAATCAACCGCATCAGCTGGCTTGGCACCAGCTACCTCATTGAGTTTCATTGAAAATAAAGAGGTACCGATTTTTGAGGTAGTATATTCTGTACTGAATTTTCTACTTTCCCCGATATGTGTGGAGGAGTCTCACGTGATAATTATCGAAGTTCAGATACATTCTTTGGAAATTAAATTCCTAATGATTTTGACAAACGTCAAATGCATGGCATGATTGATCGAAAAATAATGGGTTTCTGTTGGTTGAAAATCTCTATTGTAACGAAACACCTATTTTAATATATTTTATTATGAAACGGATTATAGGAATATAAGTGCTTCATTATAGTATGCTGCCCTGATTAGCAGAAGTGCCGTATCTGTTGTGAAAATGGAGATAAACAGCTGTTTGTGTTTCTTCCCAGCCGTTCCAAATTAAACAATTTTAGGAATATTTTTGTTTGGAATATGATTATTTGATATCATAGGGATTATGTTCATGTGAAAAAATGAATCAATGTGTTATAGGCTTGAAATTATGGCAGATACTGTGTTTTTCTCGAACGTTCAACATAGGGAATTCGACTCTGTGATTAGGAAAAATGCCGTACTGCGTTTTTCTCAAGCATACCTGCATGTTATTGAATATAATTTAATTAGATAGGCAGAAAAAGGCTATTATTTGTATATTTGAAACTGTATAAACAATGTTATCATAAAGTACAAAAGTAGGTTTTTTCAAAACGTCACAAAACGAGAAATATGGATTGAAAATTTTTGGTAACTCAAAAAATACAAGAAATAAAATCTTGAGATTATTTTATCAAATAAAACATGAAAATGAAACTTCTAATGATTGAACTTCTCCAATACAAAACTAGCAAAAAACTTTTGAATTTCATCTACTCATCCCTTATTGATATGTTTACCCAAAATTCTTTTCTATTTTCTGGCATTACTTCACTTAGATTTCTCAAAATATTATCGCTTTTTTCTGATGGAAAGCCACGTGGTTTACTCAAAGATTCTGGTAACGAGTGTGTGATATTGTGGAGATATTTGCGTTTGCAATGTTTTCAGTTGGAAATTAGGTATGTTGTTTGAAGAAAAACCAGGGAGTTGTTGAAAAAAAAATTATTGATATGTTAATGTCATATAATATATTTGTCAATGTTAATTATTCTTGCTGATTAAAGTTTGACCATTCCTGAGTTATTCAGTCTTTCCTGCTACTACTGCAACAGATATGTCTTCGTTTCAGCAGATACCTGAAAGTGGAAAGCATTCATTTCTTCCATTGTGAATGAAGTAGAATTTATCAATGAATATTGAACTTTCTTAATATATACCCACCTCAGGAATTGTTTTGTGTTGCAGGTAGTAACATTTCTACTATATTATTCATTTCATAACTGGTAACTAGTGTGTGATATGTCTTCGTTTCAGCATGTACCTGAAATTCAAAAGCACAACTGAAAATTTTCATGCTGTTATATTTGTACCCTTGAAAGTTTTTCATAAATCGATGTATAATTTTCAGAGCCATAGATGATACCTATAATTTTCAGGGCCATAAATGAAAATATTGTTGAAATTGATAAGGTAGACTCACCTCAGGATGTAACTTGATAGATTCCGAAATATTTCCACTAAATTCATTATAACAAAATTCTTGAACTGGAGCAATAACAACTAGATTTAGGTTTGACGAACTACCTGCATTATTTCCAAGGAATACTCCATCCTCTGTTACCATCGGCATATCAAAGGAATCATCAGTTTGATCATACTTATCTTTAGCTCTCTCTAATATTACTTGTGTCCTTATAGACATGTTTTCAATATCAAATCTTAACACACTTTCTGGACACAACCACCACACAATCGATCAGAACAAATAACTCACAGACCAAGAGAAAATAATCAATAGTTTGATGTCAAATCCATCAAGCCATTATGGGTGTAGATAAATATGAGATTGAAACCTTTGGTGTAAAAGTTGAAACTTTTCCTAGAGATCAAGTACCCTAACACCAAACTGATCATTTTTGCACTAGGGGCGCGTTTCTCCTGTAGATGCTAACCTTGTCGGTGAAACCGCGTCGAGGGCAAAAAATATCAGTTTCGTGTTAGGGTAATTTTTCTCTAGGAAAATTTTCAACTCTTGAGCTCTTGAGACTTGTTTCTTCTGCATCATCTTCCAAACATGTCTTGTTTCTCGTCTTATGACTATAGTCCAATAATTCAATCAAAAATCTTTGTTGGTTAAAATAACACGAAGAAATGCCACATAAACGTCAGTGAAACCCTCAAAGCTCACGGTAGTCACAATAATCATTCTAACTTTTATGTACGGTGAGTTGCTGAAAATGGCATTCCCCCAAAAATGTTCGATTTCTCCACATCGCGCGCTTCAATCGATTTCATTACCCCTATCTCATACTTCGCACGGTCCCCAATCCTTGCGTATCATCTTGGTATTTCCCCAAAAGACAAATGAAGCAAGCACGCTATCATTGCAATTTGCAGTCTGTACTCAGTACGTGCTCCGGTATGTCCAACTGTTTTAATATCTCTCTCTCGAAGTTTTCTGCTCGCAGCCTTATGAAAAATTCATGCTGATACACAGCATTTCAGGAAACACATATACACGGGAGCATCGTCGTTGTCGGTGTAGGCGCCTACTTTGTAACAAGACATGCACCACATCAAAATCGAGTTATTTATATTCAAGGTTTGCAGCTGACGAAATATTTTATCTTGCTTTGTTCACCCTTTTATACAGCCGTAATTCTCTGCATAATATTTTTGAAGGCGAAATTGTTGTATTTAAATACGGTTTTTATATCCCGGCTACAAAGGAACTCTCATTATATGTGCCAACACGAAAGAACATTATGGTGCTTTTGTATGCTGTTCATTTTTCCGAGACTAATTTGAAAGGCAGCAAGTAAAAAAATCTCTGGCACGATACTTTGTTTAATATACAAATACATGAGTACATCGTTGAATACGGTAATTGAAATGCAACATTCTCCATTTCCTTTTTAGCGGAAATGTGAAAGGCGTGTTTAATATTTGGGGTATTGTGATTTCTGTTTGATATACCAGATGTTGCGTAATGGGTGACTGATGAGGTTTTGTTGGTGTTGGAGAGAGCAAGATAATATTGTCCTGAACTTTCCTGTTTAACAGTTGAACTAGTTGATAAAGAAATGAAATCGAAGCTTAGCTTAAGGGAAAATGGTTTCGCTAAGGAACAATGTCATGGAAATCCAACGGGGTTTTTCAACCAGATTTGGGTAGCCAGAAAACCTCAAAATGAAGTGTTTTGCGACTGATAACTGGACACTTTTCGATACTATCGAGAATACATCATTTTTCTACTCAAGCATAGAAAAATAGGGACAATATAAATCACAATGAGCCTTATACAGAGTGATCCAACGAGAAGTATGCACTAGCTTTTCTCCGTCATTTGGAATTTGAAGCAAAAGGCTCTTGAACCTGATGTTTGCTTTCGAATGTAACAAATTTCACACATATTTTTGAATCTCTGCCTTCAAACCCGTAGCGAGAGGGTGTTGCATTGTATTTCAAATGGAAATCGGGATTCAATCGAATGATATTCAATGCAAAATTGGCGTTAAGAACATAAACCTTATAATTTTGGTGCTGATGAAGAACTTTTGGGAATTAAGAATCAGAATAACTACAAACATTCCTGAATTACTTCATTTCGACAAAAGCATGGTTCGATGCTGAAATTTTTCATCGCAATCAAATTCCTCATTTATCAGTTGCTTTTTTGTTGCAAAAAATTTACAGATGATTGTAGAAAAATGATTCGAGCGTACTTTCATTTCAGTCTTCTTCCTTTCAGTTTGGTTTCTTTGAAAATCATTTTGATTTGCAATCAATTTTCTCATCTAAAATATTCCCTCATCAAAAATGATTAATTTTCAATTGTTGTGTTTTAGGCGAATCGTGTTTTTATAAATCTTCAGCCCTTTGATAATTTTACAATTAAATTTTTTGTGTTTCGAAAATCTCATGCAACAAAATATCAAGTGTTATTCCTGAATGAACTTTTGGTTACTGCATGGATAGAGATATATATTACAATATTTCGTATAGGTTATGTGGAAATATTATAACAAATTTAAAGAAAACCGAGTAACAACAATGATTCTCGAGAGTAGATATGACAATATTTCATATGTGATCATAACCTAAACTTCTACAACAAATGTTCCTTAAAAAATTCTTGTAAAAAACAAAAAGTATCACGCTTTATTCCTGTGCAGGTTGTTGACCCCAATTTTCAGCAAAACTGGTTGGAATTGAGGAGACTGTAGAAAATACAAATGCAGAATAGTGTATCAACGAATATTACCCTCGTATATAAAATGTCCCATAAGAGCAATGCAGTTATCGAAAACTTACAGCGGTAATTGCATTGTATCAAGTCACCACAACAACACATTGAAACCGTATCGCTAGACGTCAGTAAAAAACACAGATAAATGTCAGATAGACTTCAAAAATAGAAAAACATTTCGCGTTTAGGTGAGTTCTTCATACAATATATAGAGGAAAATATAAATGAACAAAAAATAACATTTCCTTGAGAATTTCTTTATTCGTGAAATATTCCAATGAATTACATTCGTGCATAAAAATGACGAATGATCATACAAATTGCAAGAGTTTATTTTCATATTTTGTAAAAGAGCCCTCGTCCTTCGGACTCGGGCACTTTCGCCAAAATATGAAAATAAACTCTTGCAATTTTTAGATATCACGCTTTCTTGCAAAATTATCGGTGATTTTTATGCAATTATAACCGACAAGCTGATGACGGATTTTTCCATACTTTGATCGTTCTATACAAACCAACCAATATTGAAAATTTATCCCACCTACAAATTACAACACATCTACTGTGCGAGAAGCAGTTAGTTTTCTGTAACTTACCTGGGATTTTGATAGAGATGAGAGCGTTATGTAAGTCTTTTCTCATTAGTGGCAGCGTGAATTCTGAAAGAAACTGTAATTTGAACAAAATATGGGTTGAAAATTTGGTTTCGAAGATATAATATTTAAAGTTTGGTGACCTAATTCACTCGATTATTGAAAATCATTGGGTTGTTTTTGAAATGACGATGATTTTTCAGGGAACATGGTCTTTATCTAGTATTGAATGAAAAACAGCTCAAAACTCACAAAAGCTATTTCGTCGAAATAAACTTGAAAGTTATGATTCAGAGTATTCAATATTTCAAAAACGAATTGCAATTCACTTCTTGTTAGAACATTCCAATTGGAAAAAATTAAGTTCTACTTCTTATTATGATTGTTTGTTCATATTTACAATACGAGGAACGTTATGGCAACACCACTATGCCCAATGCGTTCTTTCCGACCTTGTGCCAAACTGCTCGAACTGATATCTACATAATATATTATGATATAATATAATATGATATAATATAATATAATATAATATAATATAATATAATATAATATAATATAATATAATATAATATAATATAATATAATATAATATAATATAATATAATATAATATAATATAATATAATATAATATAATTTAATATATAATAAAATATAATACATAATTTAATCCTCTTTTTTGGACTCGGGCAAAAATAGGAATGTAACCATTTTGGGATCATTCCAAATGAAAATTTTCCATCGTTGAATAAGTTTCAAGTGCTCCAGTTCAACACGTTAATACCTCATTTTAATTGCTCGTATCGCAATACAATCCCAGTAATTGCCAGTTTGCTTTCCCTCGGAACACTACCGGGGAGAAGCTATCGGCATAAATTACCGGACCGAGTTCAATTTATATCTGAAAGACAAATACCTTATCCCCATCCCCAATGAATGTACAGCTGCGGATCCAATATCCAGTAACTGCTAATACATATTCATCATTATACCCGAGACTCGCAGAACTATTATATACTCGATATAATGAGAATTACGCTGGCAAGACGTTTTGCTTAATCGGTTTTCGAATCGAAACGGTGAAAATCGATTTTAATTACCCGCCTCGTGGGGTTCGGCGTACGTACAGGCTGTGGAATCAGCTGGGGATGCTGGGAGAATCATCAATGTTCAATGATGTTGTCCATACGATTATATCCCCCAATACGAATTACCGTTGAAAAAGTTGAAGGCTTGATTGCTTTTACAGAGTTTCACAGCGATTATTTCCCTCAATTTGAATAAACGATGAAAAATATTGCTTTTACAAAAACCAAGTTTCAGGTTTTGTGTAATCACGACGTTTCGTTTGCTGGTATTTGGAGGTGTGTTCGGTTATGAAGCCTAAGAATTTGTTGTTTCAGTATCTCCTTGGTGTTCCTTTGATTCGTCCGGGCCAATGTTCGATCCACCAGCCTCTTCGAGTAGCCATTCTTTTGAAAATCCTTCTTTATGTTGCTCAGCTCCTTGTCTAGACTTTCTTTGGTGTTGCAGAGATTTATTGCCCGATCAATCAGAGACTTGACGATTCCCCGCTTCGTAGATTCATGGTGATTGGATTGCTCATTCAGGTATTGTCCTGTATGCGTTGGTTTCCTGTAGACTGATGTTTCCCATGAATTTCTGGCCCTCTTCACCTCCACGTCGAGAAACGGCAGTCTGCTCTGGGATCATTTTTCCATTGTGAACTTGATGGTGGGTCTCACGTTGTTCAGGTATTCTAGAAAGGCGTCCAATTCTGCATCTCCGTGGTTCCATACTATGAATGTGTCATCGACATCTCAACCAGACGCAGGGTTTCTTCTTGGCTTTTTCGATGGCAAATGCTTCGAACCACTCCATGTAGATGTTGGCTATAATCGGTGACAGTGGTGATGCCTACTATTGGTAGTATTGTTCTATTTTTCAAAGTATCGTCCTCTTTCAGCTTCTCTTTGATGATCTCGAGTGCATCTTTGACGGGAACGTTGGTGTAAAGGCTTTCTACATCGAAACTGATTATCTGGTCTCCTTCTTTGGCCTCGATTCTTCTCAGGCCGAGAGGTACGTCCGTCTTGTGGATTTTCGGAAGCCCGTAGAGGTGAGGTGTCTCGCTGTGATGATGCTTTAGTGAGGATCTCTCCTTGTCTGAAAGAAAAACCTGGTATTTCTTCAATGTTAGGTATACCTTTCTCTCTATCGATGATGTGGGGTCTCTGGATAGCTCGCTGTATTTTCCTTCCTGCAGCACTCCCTCAATTTTTGTCTCATACTGATCAGCGTCCATCACTACTGTGGCGTTTCCTTAATCTGCGGGTAGAATTTCGATGGTATCATCTCTCTGTGAACTGCACAATGCTTGAGAAAGCATAAGATTTACCGCGTCGATTCTATTGAACTGCCTTATATACAAGGTTAAAATATAAATTATCATGAATGAAAAATTACCTCATTATCAATAGTCATTCACCTTCCGTTTGTTCAGCATTATAATAAAAACGACACATTTCAATAAACTCAAATTTCACTCACGTAAATAGCTCATGTCATAACACATAACCAAGTTTATGGCAGATACGTCGTAAGGTTTCCTTATCTCAAATGAAGATGGCGTACAATAAATTTCTGTTGAATTCATTTTGTTCTTTGGGGATTGAAACAAATCCGTTGTATGAAGACCTTAGTACAACGACATAACGAATAATTTTATGTTCCATGTGGGGCGATTTTCAATTCATAAGAAGAAATATTCAATTATCAATCTTGTACAATGGCAGGTGTAGCGCCATCTCTTGGTATCGTCAGAAGGCATTAGTAAGGTTTGTTTTGAACTATCCTAATTTCTGGATATCAATATCATATGCACCGCGTGAGCATCCATATCTCTTCTTTGTTCTTCCTTTGATTTTTTCAATAATCTCTCCAGGAACAAGTAAGAAGTCACCATGGAGGGTTTAAAAACAAATTCATTTCAGGAAGATCCTCAACATGAAAAATATTCCAATCTTTCAACACTTTTGAAAACCCGTTCTGTTAAATATCATACAAGTGACGAGAATGAAGAAAATAGTTTCAGTTTTTTCGTGTCAAATTTCAGAATTGGTATTATGATATCAATCAAAATCCTCATATCCTTGGACTTGAATACAATTAAATAAAATTTCACACAATAGTGAAAAAGACTAATCCACCTGCAAATTAACATTGGCTCTATCATAGTTGAGGAACTGTTAATTATGAAGAGTTGTAGTATTGGAATATTAATGGGATATATCAAAAACTTCGAAATAGTGTTATGTTGGACTCTTTTGCGCGAAATCAGGTACAAAATAGCTTCCGTCCTGTGAATTGTGTGTTCCCCCATCGAGTGTATATATCATGGAAATGTAGAGATAATTCAAGAGAAATTCGAATGCTGTAAATCATCCCTTGGCGGAATTTCATGAAGCGGAGTCTGAATTACACCCTAATGAAATATTCAGAAATTTTCGTGGGGCAGAACCCCAATTAAATATAGTTAACTTGCCGCTCTCATTGTCTGGACCTCACAGACATACAGCGAACCGTAAACATTTCACATTGATGAGTTTTCATTCCCATTTCACCCCTTTGTCTGGAATGAATGTTCACTTTGTAAGATCCATACCGCTACATATATCTGCAGTTTTGAGTGAGTTTCCACGTGTGGAACTTCGCCCCGTTAGTGACGTTTGCTCTTGGAGATAGAAGATTTCATCATCCTCTCTAGTGCGATGTTATTATCATTCGTTTGTCGTTGAGAATATTCTTCTTATTTGAAATAAAGTTTTTCTCCGATTGACTGCAAATACACATATCAATCAGCAGAGTGAAACATTTCCTGTCGAGGTAGCAAAATAAGGACTTTCCTGGCTAGACAGCAAATATAGACCTCTGCTTATTGATATGTATCTGAAGGAGTAGGTACTTCTAAGTTGCTATCTCTGTCGATAATGTCGGCAAATTATATTTACTATGAACATATACATATCCACATCAACCAACCATTCCAACACTTGCGATTTCTATCAAATTTCGTTTCAATTCATTACTACAATAAAAATAAAAAGATTAATTCGCAAATATCCTGGATATATCATCAAAAACAATCGGAGAACAAAAATTATATGTTCACCTCGGACAGCTTTACATTCCCTGATTATCGGAAAACTTGTTGAGGTCTAAACAAGAAGATAAAATAATTTTATCAAATTATTATAGACCCAAGATATATGCTAGGCAAAATTTCGAAAATCATGGAAGAGCAGCACATATTTTAACCGATTGAAATTGGGCACTCGTGATATATAACACCCGAATATTCATTGATGACATCTGAAATTGTCTTTACTAGCTGTACACATATTGTGTCTACTAGCTAAATTCATATGAGGAGAATAGATGTAGTAATCTACGCCCAAATAATAATGCCCAATGAGGAACCGGTATTACTGAGGCTGTTAATTATTCTAATTGATTTCTCGATGATGAACTAGTGCAGTCATTACCTGCAAAGTTTGTTGGTCCGTCATCTGTTATTGATTATTCTGATTACTTCCTCAACAATAAATTGAAAAGGGGGCTGAAAGGGATAGGTCCCTTGTCACCATTTATGCTGTTTTTACATTTTGCCACTTCTAGGTTCTCACATGTATCGAGTATTCTTGTGTCATGCACATGCTTGATCAGTTTAAAATTGCTTTAACCAATTTTGTGGTCATAGTCTAGAGCGTATTGAGCCACACTGGATTTTTCTACCCTTCCGTATTCCATGTGTGAAAAATTGTCTTTGAAGCGGGTTTTAATAGCTCGTCGGTATGGCCGATGTACTTGTTGTTGCAATCTTGAGAACTAATTCCATGAATTCCCGACTTCTCTGAGTTTTCTAATTTATCTTTTGGGTTACCAAGAAGCTGTTGTTAGAGGTTTTATATGCAACTTTCATATTCACCTTATCAAATATCCGTTGAAGTCCTATAGTGTATTGAGGTTCATATGGAATTACTATAAACTTTTCATTTTTTTCATCTTTTTGAAAAGTCGGAGATTTACAAAGTGTTTCCGTAAATTAACATTTTCCAATTATCTCATCAACTTTCTCTGGGTTGAAACCGTTCACCTGAGCTTCGTACCTAATCACCCTCCTTTCATTGTCGTACTTATCTTTTTTCAAAGGAAAAGTTATTAACCTAAGGATAAGGAATTGCAGTGCCGCCATTTTATGTTGTGGACAATGATTCGAGTCACTTCGTAATCTTCGACTTTTCAAATAGATAAGAAAAATGAAAAGTTTATAGTAATACCGGTTCCTCATTGGGCATTATTATTTGGGCGTAGATTACTACATCTATTCTCCTCATATGAATTTAGCTAGTAGACACAATATGTGTACAGCTAGTAAAGACAATTTCAGATGTCATCAATGAATATTCGGGTGTTATATATCACGAGTGCCCAATTTCAATCGGTTAAAATATGTGCTGCTCTTCCATGATTTTCGAAATTTTGCCTAGCATATATCTTGGGTCTATAATAATTTGATAAAATTATTTTATCTTCTTGTTTAGACCTCAACAAGTTTTCCGATAATCAGGGAATGTAAAGCTGTCCGAGGTGAACATATAATTTTTGTTCTCCGATTGTTTTTGATGATATATCCAGGATATTTGCGAATTAATCTTTTTATTTTTATTGTAGTAATGAATTGAAACGAAATTTGATAGAAATCGCAAGTGTTGGAATGGTTGGTTGATGTGGATATGTATATGTTCATAGTAAATATAATTTGCCGACATTATCGACAGAGATAGCAACTTAGAAGTACCTACTCCTTCAGATACATATCAATAAGCAGAGGTCTATATTTGCTGTCTAGCCAGGAAAGTCCTTATTTTGCTACCTCGACAGGAAATGTTTCACTCTGCTGATTGATATGTGTATTTGCAGTCAATCGGAGAAAAACTTTATTTCAAATAAGAAGAATATTCTCAACGACAAACGAATGATAATAACATCGCACTAGAGAGGATGATGAAATCTTCTATCTCCAAGAGCAAACGTCACTAACGGGGCGAAGTTCCACACGTGGAAACTCACTCAAAACTGCAGATATATGTAGCGGTATGGATCTTACAAAGTGAACATTCATTCCAGACAAAGGGGTGAAATGGGAATGAAAACTCATCAATGTGAAATGTTTACGGTTCGCTGTATGTCTGTGAGGTCCAGACAATGAGAGCGGCAAGTTAACTATATTTAATTGGGGTTCTGCCCCACGAAAATTTCTGAATATTTCATTAGGGTGTAATTCAGACTCCGCTTCATGAAATTCCGCCAAGGGATGATTTACAGCATTCGAATTTCTCTTGAATTATCTCTACATTTCCATGATATATACACTCGATGGGGGAACACACAATTCACAGGACGGAAGCTATTTTGTACCTGATTTCGCGCAAAAGAGTCCAACATAACACTATTTCGAAGTTTTTGATATATCCCATTAATATTCCAATACTACAACTCTTCATAATTAACAGTTCCTCAACTATGATAGAGCCAATGTTAATTTGCAGGTGGATTAGTCTTTTTCACTATTGTGTGAAATTTTATTTAATTGTATTCAAGTCCAAGGATATGAGGATTTTGATTGATATCATAATACCAATTCTGAAATTTGACACGAAAAAACTGAAACTATTTTCTTCATTCTCGTCACTTGTATGATATTTAACAGAACGGGTTTTCAAAAGTGTTGAAAGATTGGAATATTTTTCATGTTGAGGATCTTCCTGAAATGAATTTGTTTTTAAACCCTCCATGGTGACTTCTTACTTGTTCCTGGAGAGATTATTGAAAAAATCAAAGGAAGAACAAAGAAGAGATATGGATGCTCACGCGGTGCATATGATATTGATATCCAGAAATTAGGATAGTTCAAAACAAACCTTACTAATGCCTTCTGACGATACCAAGAGATGGCGCTACACCTGCCATTGTACAAGATTGATAATTGAATATTTCTTCTTATGAATTGAAAATCGCCCCACATGGAACATAAAATTATTCGTTATGTCGTTGTACTAAGGTCTTCATACAACGGATTTGTTTCAATCCCCAAAGAACAAAATGAATTCAACAGAAATTTATTGTACGCCATCTTCATTTGAGATAAGGAAACCTTACGACGTATCTGCCATAAACTTGGTTATGTGTTATGACATGAGCTATTTACGTGAGTGAAATTTGAGTTTATTGAAATGTGTCGTTTTTATTATAATGCTGAACAAACGGAAGGTGAATGACTATTGATAATGAGGTAATTTTTCATTCATGATAATTTATATTTTAACCTTGTATATAAGGCAGTTCAATAGAATCGACGCGGTAAATCTTATGCTTTCTCAAGCATTGTGCAGTTCACAGAGAGATGATACCATCGAAATTCTACCCGCAGATTAAGGAAACGCCACAGTAGTGATGGACGCTGATCAGTATGAGACAAAAATTGAGGGAGTGCTGCAGGAAGGAAAATACAGCGAGCTATCCAGAGACCCCACATCATCGATAGAGAGAAAGGTATACCTAACATTGAAGAAATACCAGGTTTTTCTTTCAGACAAGGAGAGATCCTCACTAAAGCATCATCACAGCGAGACACCTCACCTCTACGGGCTTCCGAAAATCCACAAGACGGACGTACCTCTCGGCCTGAGAAGAATCGAGGCCAAAGAAGGAGACCAGATAATCAGTTTCGATGTAGAAAGCCTTTACACCAACGTTCCCGTCAAAGATGCACTCGAGATCATCAAAGAGAAGCTGAAAGAGGACGATACTTTGAAAAATAGAACAATACTACCAATAGTAGGCATCACCACTGTCACCGATTATAGCCAACATCTACATGGAGTGGTTCGAAGCATTTGCCATCGAAAAAGCCAAGAAGAAACCCTGCGTCTGGTTGAGATGTCGATGACACATTCATAGTATGGAACCACGGAGATGCAGAATTGGACGCCTTTCTAGAATACCTGAACAACGTGAGACCCACCATCAAGTTCACAATGGAAAAATGATCCCAGAGCAGACTGCCGTTTCTCGACGTGGAGGTGAAGAGGGCCAGAAATTCATGGGAAACATCAGTCTACAGGAAACCAACGCATACAGGACAATACCTGAATGAGCAATCCAATCACCATGAATCTACGAAGCGGGGAATCGTCAAGTCTCTGATTGATCGGGCAATAAATCTCTGCAACACCAAAGAAAGTCTAGACAAGGAGCTGAGCAACATAAAGAAGGATTTTCAAAAGAATGGCTACTCGAAGAGGCTGGTGGATCGAACATTGGCCCGGACGAATCAAAGGAACACCAAGGAGATACTGAAACAACAAATTCTTAGGCTTCATAACCGAACACACCTCCAAATACCAGCAAACGAAACGTCGTGATTACACAAAACCTGAAACTTGGTTTTTGTAAAAGCAATATTTTTCATCGTTTATTCAAATTGAGGGAAATAATCGCTGTGAAACTCTGTAAAAGCAATCAAGCCTTCAACTTTTTCAACGGTAATTCGTATTGGGGGATATAATCGTATGGACAACATCATTGAACATTGATGATTCTCCCAGCATCCCCAGCTGATTCCACAGCCTGTACGTACGCCGAACCCCACGAGGCGGGTAATTAAAATCGATTTTCACCGTTTCGATTCGAAAACCGATTAAGCAAAACGTCTTGCCAGCGTAATTCTCATTATATCGAGTATATAATAGTTCTGCGAGTCTCGGGTATAATGATGAATATGTATTAGCAGTTACTGGATATTGGATCCGCAGCTGTACATTCATTGGGGATGGGGATAAGGTATTTGTCTTTCAGATATAAATTGAACTCGGTCCGGTAATTTATGCCGATAGCTTCTCCCCGGTAGTGTTCCGAGGGAAAGCAAACTGGCAATTACTGGGATTGTATTGCGATACGAGCAATTAAAATGAGGTATTAACGTGTTGAACTGGAGCACTTGAAACTTATTCAACGATGGAAAATTTTCATTTGGAATGATCCCAAAATGGTTACATTCCTATTTTTGCCCGAGTCCAAAAAAGAGGATTAAATTATGTATTATATTTTATTATATATTAAATTATATTATATTATATTATATTATATTATATTATATTATATTATATTATATTATATTATATTATATTATATTATATTATATTATATTATATTATATTATATTATATTATATTATATTATATTATATTATATTATATTATATTATATTATATCATATTATATTATATCATAATATATTATGTAGATATCAGTTCGAGCAGTTTGGCACAAGGTCGGAAAGAACGCATTGGGCATAGTGGTGTTGCCATAACGTTCCTCGTATTGTAAATATGAACAAACAATCATAATAAGAAGTAGAACTTAATTTTTTCCAATTGGAATGTTCTAACAAGAAGTGAATTGCAATTCGTTTTTGAAATATTGAATACTCTGAATCATAACTTTCAAGTTTATTTCGACGAAATAGCTTTTGTGAGTTTTGAGCTGTTTTTCATTCAATACTAGATAAAGACCATGTTCCCTGAAAAATCATCGTCATTTCAAAAACAACCCAATGATTTTCAATAATCGAGTGAATTAGGTCACCAAACTTTAAATATTATATCTTCGAAACCAAATTTTCAACCCATATTTTGTTCAAATTACAGTTTCTTTCAGAATTCACGCTGCCACTAATGAGAAAAGACTTACATAACGCTCTCATCTCTATCAAAATCCCAGGTAAGTTACAGAAAACTAACTGCTTCTCGCACAGTAGATGTGTTGTAATTTGTAGGTGGGATAAATTTTCAATATTGGTTGGTTTGTATAGAACGATCAAAGTATGGAAAAATCCGTCATCAGCTTGTCGGTTATAATTGCATAAAAATCACCGATAATTTTGCAAGAAAGCGTGATATCTAAAAATTGCAAGAGTTTATTTTCATATTTTGGCGAAAGTGCCCGAGTCCGAAGGACGAGGGCTCTTTTACAAAATATGAAAATAAACTCTTGCAATTTGTATGATCATTCGTCATTTTTATGCACGAATGTAATTCATTGGAATATTTCACGAATAAAGAAATTCTCAAGGAAATGTTATTTTTTGTTCATTTATATTTTCCTCTATATATTGTATGAAGAACTCACCTAAACGCGAAATGTTTTTCTATTTTTGAAGTCTATCTGACATTTATCTGTGTTTTTTACTGACGTCTAGCGATACGGTTTCAATGTGTTGTTGTGGTGACTTGATACAATGCAATTACCGCTGTAAGTTTTCGATAACTGCATTGCTCTTATGGGACATTTTATATACGAGGGTAATATTCGTTGATACACTATTCTGCATTTGTATTTTCTACAGTCTCCTCAATTCCAACCAGTTTTGCTGAAAATTGGGGTCAACAACCTGCACAGGAATAAAGCGTGATACTTTTTGTTTTTTACAAGAATTTTTTAAGCTTCATAAGGGTTTTTTCTACAACGAAAGTGAATATGCTGGCCATAACGAACGAGGACGGAGTTTGAGGACGATGTGGCTAACATCCTTTAGAGTTACACAGTTAGTTTTTTTTTCGACCAGGTGAATACTTCAGAACTCCCTTTCAGTATCATATTAATCGAATATGAGTATTTTTTCGATATTTATGAAAAACTCAAAGGTAGAAACTTCATTGAATTAAATATTTGATTCTTGGGACGACATCTTTCGGAAATTCCGAAAATTAACATTACCTGAAAAGTTATGATATTTCAATCGTTGGAAAAAAGTTCAAAAAAATTACGCTTTTGGAGAGACTCGAACCAACAATTATAAAGTGGACCAATTAACAGGGTTTAAACTTTAACCAAAAGTGTCATTTGGACTATACAATTTCAGTTAATTATCAGTGGAATGCCTTCAATAGATTGATCACTACAATCACTCATGTTTGTGAATTAATCAGTTACAGAAGTCACTGTAATAAACTGTTAATCACAATTAAATTGATGACAAGTTGACAGTAACCATGTTTTAGAATTCGCAAATGCAGCCGTGATTTTGAATATAAAATGTTATACCTGAATACGACGGAAGGGGCGAAATATTATAATTGTTGTTAACATCCATTTTTGTGAATCAATTTTGTTTCTCATAGAGATAATCCGCTAAACTCATTGATTTCTGGTGTAATGTTCCATTGGAAAATTCTCCTAATTTGGTAGACAGATCGGATTGTAACGTTTCTACACAGCTGTCCCTGGTAACCGAGTATTTTTTTCTCTGTGATTGGTGGAAATCAGATCTTAATTTGTGAGGATATGATATCATAACGATTTAGTTGACTGGAATCGACTACTTATCCATTTAGTAAACTATAAAGAAATGAGCCTATTCACGATGGAAGCAGAAAAAACTCGTTCCTGTAATCTGTGATGTACAGCAACGCCCTTGGATCACTTCATAACTAATGGATGTCGTCCCAACACTCCTTTCCGCACACTAATTCCGGCAAACTTCACCGGAGTTCTATCGCAGTGTTAATCCCGGCGAAGTTGGGATCCTACACCGAAAGAGTTCGTCAAGTGTGCTGCGTGTTTCTTTTAATCTCCAACGTTCAACACGGAGCCGTTTCCACTTCGTGAATCCAAGTCACACTTCGCCTCTATTTCGGCAAATTGTTTCGGACATGTTTGGTGAGAGAGGGTTTATCAAAAGCTGGACGGAAAAGAGAAGTGATGATTCGAAAAATGATCAAGCTATGGAAGAGTGTCAGTCGGTTCAAAATGGTTTCCTTGGTCACGAGATTAATATTCATCATCACGAAATACAGAAATTTGGTGAAATTTGGTTGCTTAGGGTAAACAACTGTTGAAGGCGCTGTTAGCGGCAATATTTTTCCAATTGACAGTTATGATATTGAATGCAAACTTACATGATGTGAACTAGTGGATGAGGACCATATGTTGTAGTTGTTGGTTGAGCAAGGCTCACTGCACTTGCCTCATTGCACCCAAGGGAAGGGTATCTTACTCAGTGATTCATCAGCCCTATAACTTTGAGGTAATTTTATTACGAATGCAGTGCAGTCACATGTATAACATGATCTTTGCTTTCATCTTCCTATTCACAGCCCATCAAAGATACGAGTCAGTTACCTCCATTCTGAATTGGTTTTGTGTAAGCTGGCAGTATCCTGTCAGAACACTACTTGTTAGTTGAAGGTTTTTCCTGGACACTGACATGTTTTTCTCGGTTGTTTCTTTATCGAGGGGCCAGCGCCTTTTGAAACTACGATAGGAGTTGTTCTCAAGCATCGTAGTTGCCGACGTTGTTATGCCAATGATAGGATCAGGTCCCAAGGGTTTGAAACCGACAGCCGTCCTGGCTAGAGTCTGCAACGCAATTGCCTCTTGATGTAACATGTCCTTTGGTCCAGTTCAGAGCAACAGTGGTTCTCCGAGAGGCTTCATTCAAATCAAACCAGTTATTTTCCATATTTGGATCGAATGAATCACAATATCAAACTATGGAAGTCCCTCCCAGAACCAAGTTACAGTACGTTTCTCCACGAATTTCACGGGATACGTACGTTTCACTTGACATAATGATGGATTCTTTTGAATAATCATCTCAGGGTACGTGACGACATATATATGATTTGTTGTGATTTTGGTGGCGAGCTAGATTTTTATTATAAGTGGATTTGTATCGATCGATCCTAGTATGGAAAATCTCCTCTCGACTCGTCGATAATACAGAATTCTGCAATTGTAGTTTTTACAGTTCCCTCTGATTTTTTTTATTAGTTGCAGAGAAAACCGAGAATCTGGCATAATAGTTTTTGGTTCACATCCAAACTTGTTACTAAAGCCTCGTTGGAATCTTCACACTTTCAATTGAGAATAATAATGATAATCCCAAACAGCATACCAGACAATCATAGAGTATATGATATATAAATATATATATGTATATATATATATATATATATATATATATATATATATTTTTTATGTATTCTCGACCGTACTTTATTAACTAGATTTGGAAGTTCTCAGGTTTGCGGTCTGTTTACTAATAAAACTCATTTGTTCAAGAACAAATGAGTTTTATTAGTAAACAGACCGCAAACCTGAGAACTTATATATATATATATATATATATATATATATATATATATATATATATATATATATATATATATCAGAAAATCAAGATATATACCTCAATATTATGGAATATTCAGACCAGTGATTACCAAAGTTGTCTGAAAAACGACATATCTCAAACAAGTTACCAAACTCGGGATCCACCTCTAGAAAATTCAACCGTTACCAATATGAATAGAGAACTTTTTTTAATAAAAAACGAAGTTCGAATACGATTTTCAAAACTTAACCAAGTAACTTCATCGAAAATTTTTTTCAATGGGAAGGACGAAATTGTTTCCTTTGTTTCGCCATTACAGAATCAGCAACATGAACTTAAAGGGAAGATTCACAACCAAAGTTACACAAGTATACCAGAAAAATATTGTCGCTTACCAGCATCGTTTGTTATATTTGCCTCAGAGTCCTTTCACCTTCAACTTACACTTTAGGTTGAACATTGTATGCACTAACATTCCCACTTCAACTCAGGTGAAAGTGTAATTTGTTTCTATGTATGCTCAAAATAAGAACGATCCAGTTATAATACAACTGGAACATCAACTCTACAATGAAAGAATCTGATTTCAAAACATGCCCCTTCCATCCAATGGCATTTATGATTGAGGCGCATGCGTAGTCTCTGAAGGAAGTTTCGGAAATTTTTTTGGTAAAGATTACGAAGTTAAAGTGAAAGTCAAAATTAAATCTAGTTATGTCAAAGTTTTGACTACAACTTTCTGAGTTGAACGAATTCTTCATAAAACTTTAGGAAAGTCGCAACTTGCTATTCCAATCCCTAAATTACATTTATCGTTGATAACTTCGAAGATCACAAACACAAAGCGAACATCGGCATGGCTGCATGTATTGCCACTCCAAATCTTCTACATGTTAACAATTCCGCGGGGCAATTTAATTTCTTTGTTGCAACCCTATTGGCTCGCCGCAGATACGTGTTGCAGGGTATGTTTCGATACTTCACAGGCCTATTCTTGCATCGATGGTCGCGATTCCATTGGGTTAGAAAATGGAATATCGAACTGAAATTCACGGCTGGATAGTTTGCCGGCGTTCGTATGGAATATTCTTTTCGACGAGATCACATGAATAGGATGTTGGTGTATGATGTGAAAGAATAGAGGGATGTGGTGGAGGAATAGGAATATTGATGTGGTGTTGTTGTTTTTTTTTTGAACATTGTTTTCCCTTAACCAGCTGACGAACATCAAACCTCAGAAGTCGGAACTTGTCCGAGCAATGGATTAACGGGGCCTTACCTTTCGACGTGTGGATCCCAGCACGGATTGATTCCCACGGTATTTGTTTATTGAGTTTGATACGAGCAACTCTCTTGAGTGATGAATTTCATAGATGTGCCGTTTTTCTGAGAGCAAAATGTGTGAAAATATTTCTGGTGTTTTTATGAAATTGTTGTGGTATAAATTCTTCCGACTATCGATTTGAGAAAAATAATTGAAAAATATGCTCTATGTTGCGATATTCAAGGTAGAATCGAAAGTTCAAACATATTAAAATCTCTACTGCTGTTTTCTTTCCACTTTCTGTTGTGAGAATGTCATCACTTGATATATCACAGTGTGTAACAAATGTAGTTTTTTTAACTTGCCCAATAGAAATTGAGAACCGCCAAAAGTAATCGCACGTTTGATAACTTTAGGAAAGCTTCGAGTTAATAAGCATACAGGGGAGGTCGGAAAATATCAAATTCGTCCAAGAATGAAGTACCTTTTTTGAAGAGATGAGATAAAATGTTATTTAGAAAAGTTAGAATAAAGAATTATTCTCGAATACACAGAGTCGTGGCCTACTATTCTTGTCGAACATTCTAATAAACATTTATAACAATCAGAGATGCACATAAGTACCCACTAAGCAATTATCAAATTTAATCACAATGACAACATGGGCATCTGGTGAGTCTGTTAATTCAGCAATCAGTACTCAAAATGATTAAAGGAGTGATCTCGGTTCCACCTACAGTAAATATAACCCCAAATTTCTATTTATTTCAGGTTCACCCCTATTCGAAAAAACACGAATTACCTGCAAACTTTTCGTGAAATAACTACCACGGGAATATATCAACGCCCTAAAATGCCAGTAATGTAATAAAACAACAAGTCATCACATGATTAGGACTTGAAGCAACAACGAATATATAATTTCTTTGAACATATTATAATAATAATACTGAAAGTGAAGTGTCAGTGGCTCGTAAATAAAGATGTGGGTCAATATTGTATTTTCATTTGTCTGTTTAATTGATCTAGTGACGTATTTGAACGTAATATTTTCTTGACTTCTGCTCAAAGTGGGTGAGTGACGTGTTATATCAACCAAAATATTATTCTTTGCTTTCGTCAAAAAATCCCACTATAATTCGCTCTAGGTTACCCCTAGGGGAAAAAAATTCCAATAAATATCTGAGTTGCCATGGTAACGCGAAACAAAACAATTCAGCGACATAATATGTAGCTACTTAAATCGTTGAAACTTTTTCTCTTAACAAAAATGCACAACTTATGTCCATTGAAACCGCTGGTATGAAATTTTCAGACATTTTCATTCCGAAGACATCTTGAAGGTATTCCAAAGTATGATAATGATAATAGTTCGTGTGAGTCAATTTTTTATGACTTTCTCACTTTCTTCATAAACATCATAAATAACCAAACTTGAATCTGTGATCTCTCCAAACATACATGCCATCCAGGTATTCAGCTCATTTGGCTCATATTTCAAGACGATTACTTGTCTTCTCTTCGAGATTTGGATTTTGTTTGCTCAACAAAGTACACACAATATGACAAACAATAATTCAATGAAGTTCAAAGAAAACAGAAGTGAGACAGGCGAGTTTGTTCAAGTCTAATCCAGTGGGTGATATTTGTTCAGTCTCTATTGTTTTTCGAGCTGTTTGAACTGCTGCTGTGTTATTAACCAGAACTGCTGGACCTTTCATTTTCCTGATAATGGATGATAATGGAGTGAGCAGCTCTATAAAGTATCTCATGAGGTGATGTTCTTATTGTTATTGGAAATGGAGGAGAAAATCGAAAAAAAAAATCAACAATATATTGAACATTGTGAAGTTTTGAGAGCAATTGATACTGTTGAAATATGTGAACATCAAAACTGTTCACAGGACTCATATAAATCAGAGGAACATTAATCATTGTGAAAACTTTCAACTCAGATGAATTATCCTCATATCAAATTGTTATATCACTCAATACTGTTTGAACGTCATTATTTTGTGGTGGTTTCGTAGTAATCTGAAAAAAATAAGAATTATTATTGGAATCTATACGAGTGTAGAAGGGCAGATTTTCAATCTACCCCGAAAAATTGCTGCGTCTATTGAAAAGCAGTTTTTCTGGATAGAACAAGTCCAATTAGTCAGCAACTTCTCGTATAACTCAAATTTTGTCCATCAAAAAAATTATAAGAACTAATAGAAAATACTTATCGTTAATGTTTCGGAAACTAAACACGCTTCCGTTCTCAAAACTTATATGCAAATTCCTGATCAAATCCCAATATCTCTTTTTGGTAATCTTCTAATTTGACATCTGTCAAATATTTCAAATTTGATAACGTTTTGTCGTTCGAGAGGGGTTGCCATCCGCGATCCATAGCAAGCGAACTCAGAGATATGCATTGTTCACCAGACAGCATGATAAAAGCAGATTGCTTTAATTTTCGTTTGCTGTCATTGCTCTCTTTTGTCATAATTTTAGTGTCGTTCCATTCCACTCTTTTATCATCTCAGACTACAGACGAGGGACATAAGGTATAATATTTGATACAGGTTGTGTATTTCGTGTAAGTTGTATGTCTTCATTGTAGACGGTGTTCGGAATTTCAAT
Organism: Zygogramma bicolorata; assembly: GCA_032362365.1. NCBI lineage: Eukaryota > Metazoa > Arthropoda > Insecta > Coleoptera > Chrysomelidae > Zygogramma > Zygogramma bicolorata. The sequence continues at coordinate 203,242 of JAVJAQ010006077.1, read as the reverse complement.
TTCTGTAAAAGTTTTTTCTATGAATTATTTTGGATATCCATTTTCTTTCAATACTGATTTTATGAAGTTCATCTCATCATTGATTTTTTCTTGTGAGTTTCATACAATTGTTGTTCTTGCATAAAGGCATTTTAATATACCTGTCATGACACTTGTATGGTGGTTTGGGGTGTAGTGAAGATATCTGTTGGTATGTGTTTTCTTCCGATATACACTTGTATCTATATGGCGTGTTGATTTCTTCATCATTACATGTAGAAATGGAAGGTCATTGTGAGTCTCTGTTTCTAATGTGAATTTTATTGTTGGTTCTTGTTTGTTAATATGTTTCAAAAATGTGTCAAGTTCATTTTGACCATGACTCCATATAGCAAAAACATCATCAACATATCTCCACCACACCTTCGAACCATTTGAATAACTTTTAATGGAAGAATCCTCGAAATACTCCATATAAATATTACTAGGAATTGTAGAAAGTGCTGATCCCATAGTCATACCAAATTCTTGTTGATAAAAATCATTTTTGAATTGAATCACTTTTAATTGATCACTAATGAAATCACTATCTCCAAGAGATATGAGACTGGAATTGAACCTCAGAAGTATTGATTCTTGGGTGTTTTCCGGGTTTGATGGCCGTGGTCCACGGTATCTACTGTGAGAACGAGATCATTGCGTCCGTTACCTCACAGACTTTGATAATGCCTACCATAGTCGTAGGCGAAACGTCAGGAATAGAAACATGTGGACCACGGCCATCAAACCCGGAAAACACCCAAGAATCAGTTACCTCCGGCCGTGAAAGTTTACGTTCTTAGAAGTATTGTTAGTGATAAGAGATATGAGACTGGAATTGAACCTTAGGAGTATTGTTAGTGATATTCATCATAGATTCAAAATAATTATAAAATTGAGGAACTACCTTGATATGTTCTTGCTATGAAGTAATTTGTCTTCGGATTATCCTAATAAATTTCTTGATAAATTACTACAAAGCGATCTTTTACTCATCAAATATCCACTTATTCCTAGACGTTCTAATGCATTGAGAGGCCCATTATTGCCATTTCAATCATTTATCAGTCTCAAATTGTTTTCACTAATCGTGATATCTTTCTTTATAGCATACTGGGCAACACTAAATATTTCTTTTCTTCCGTACATGATGCTCCTTGAAACTTATTTTCATAGCTCTCCAACTTTGACTCATGTATTTTTCTAGTTTTTCCTTGCCCATTATTTACCGAGATTCATATATAATTACTACAAACTTCATAGCCATAACCAAGGCATTCCCACATTCAATATCAATAAACAATTTGTTGAAGACAGCTTCAGCCAATTCCACACATATTTTCAACTCCGTCATAGGTATATCTGATAGAAAACGTTCATCAATATTCACCGAGATCCCACTGGACTGCCATATTGAGAACAGTTCAGACAATGGAAGCTTTGCTGGAAATTGAGCTGAATCCCCCAACGAACAGAAGGAAATTGAAATCCTGAGAGGAGCCGTGCTATGGAGAAATACCCAGAACATGTTGAGCTGGAAATTTTTCTCGAGGTGAGTTCGAATTATGTCAATTTCTATCAATGACAAGTAGTTAACATAGGATGAAAGTTATATATTGTTTAAGGAACAAGGAATGATAGTCATTTCCACGAGTATGAAGTTCAGGTGCGATAAGATAAGTAAATAGAGCTGTCATTCCATGGGGGACCTGATTTATTCTGTGATTACTACAACTGTAACAAAATGAATTCATTCTCTTATCAGGTGGGGAAATGAAATTGAAGCCATACTACAACTGTAACACAATGAGGGCGTTATGTTTTCAGGTAAGCAAATGAAATCGAAAACATACAATGTACCTCATCGTTTTATAAAGAGCAGTTAGGCTAGGGCAGTTTGATGTTATAACCATAAAAAAATTATGTTTCATGTGTCTCACATGGCTTCCATACGAAGCAACACTCTTGATGAAATATATTATATTAGACTGGATAAATACTAAAGAAATATCTTTTCGAAACTATTGAAAAATTGTCAATCATATAACCCTTTACTGTCCCGTTTTATCTTCTGAAAAGAATTATAAATTTTTATGTATGCTAGGACTGATCAAAGTTCATTAAGTTTATTTTACTTCCCTAGTTGGGGTCAATTATTATTGAGCAGCTATTCATGTCACCAGCTATAGAAAATTTCATGTAGCAAGATTTCGCAAAAGTTGAGTCAGGTTAGGTTATGAAATGACATTTTACATCGTGTAACATACAGAATTTACATTCATTTTGATAGGAATTATTCTCACATCATATTCAGATGTTAAAATTGTCCGCTTTACAAAATTTTTCAACTATCAAGTGCTTGTCAGTTTGGCGTCTTTCATAAGTTTATAAACTGAAACTGGAGGTGAATGCGTGTGAACTGAATAAAGAATGCAAAACATTTTTGCGATTTGTAAACTACAATTCGTTTGTTCCGTAGTTTTCTGGGTATTGTAACCTACCACAATCTGAAAAATAAGAATTATTATTGGAATATATACAAGTGTAGAAGGGCAGATTTTCAATTTTCTACCCCGAAAATTTAAGAATGTAGGCTTTCACGGCCGGTGTTAATACATGTCTGGTTTTTCGGGCTTGAGGGCCGTGTAGTGGAATTTTGACTTCCGGAGCTTTCGGCTACATCTACTGTCAGTCGTAGTAAACTCACATAAAGGAGTTCAACTAAGACCACGCCGCTGAAGATGGCTGCCACAGATGTAGCCGAAAATTCCGGAAGTCAAAATTCCACTACACGGCCCTCATGCCCGAAAAACCAGACATGTACTACCCCGGAAAGTTGTTGCGTCTATTGAAAAACAGTTCTTTCTCGATAGAAAAAGTCCAATTAGTCACCAACTTCTCGTATAACTCAAATTTTGACTATCAAAAAAATAATAACTAATATATACATAAGTTGCTGACTAATTGGACTTGTTCTATCAAGAAAGAACTGTTTTTCAATAGACGCAGCAACTTTTCGGGGTAGATTGAAAATCTGCCCTTTTACACTTGTATAGATTCAAATATTAATTGTCATTTTCTCAGATTGTGGTAGGTTACAAACCCAGAAAACTACGGAACAAATATTGATCCACCACAAAATAATGACGTTCAAACAGTACAATTCGTTCTTGTAAGAGTTATAATGACAGATCAGTTCGAAAAATTATCACAGATACAGCATGGAATATATTTTTGCGACAAAGTTGGGAAATCAATTCATTTCATGGAATTGATAGAATAACTGAATAGAGGTGAGGTAGGTCCTCAGTATTCATTTATCTTTGAGAGAAATGACAAGATTATTTCGATTGTTCCGCCAGCATCCATGTATGGATATATTGATTCAATATTAGATTATACCACGAGTCAATAATAACAGTCATTATTGCGAGTAGTATACTCTACTTTATTAACGACTGATTAATTTAACATAAATGAATTATTGTTCCGTTTTATTCATCTCAATACAAATTCACAAACACTACGCGTTTGACACTGACAGTTTGGAGTTTGGTTATATCGTTTCCATGGTAATATTCGAATCTAGAAATTTTGTAATTGGACTACAAAAGGGAATAACGACGATTACCATATTCATCCCTCGCCATTATTCCCTAAGGAATAATATATGGCATTATACTGCAGAAATCATAAGTATAATACTTACATCATGTATTAGTCATAAATAAAATAGAATTCAATCAATTTTCCTCTCCTGAAGATGCTAACCTTGTTAGCGAAACGCGCGTCGAGTGCAAAAATATCAGTTTGGTGTTACGGTAATTGATCTCTAGGAAAAGTTTCAACTTTCATACCAAAAATTCCAAACTCATCGTTCAAAGTCGTTTAAGTTACTCTATTTAGAATTCAAGAACGGCTGAACCGATTTGACAAATAATTCACAGTTGCCTGTAAGATTTTCACATATGTTTATATTGTAATACGTGAAAATCTTACAGGCAACTGTATATTTTTTGTTTAATATGGATTTCCATCAAGCAACGGCCACTTTCATTCAGTTTTTGAACTGATTTAGCTGGAAAATTGTGGGGAGGTAGCTTAGAACCAGGAGAACTGTCATAGGATACTTTTTGGCGCCAGATTTGTATGGGACAACGTGATGTCTTGGTGCAATCTAATATTTTGCAAAAAACTTCTTTCACAGAATTGATGGGAAACGTGTTCCGTATTTTATTGAAATCAATCGCCTAACTGGGTTGAGGAGTGGTAAAAAGTTATTTTAGGGGTTAATCAACACACAGCCTCATCGTAGAGATCTGAAACTTGGAAGTGTGTCCTCTTAGTAGGAGAGCCCACGATGCTGAATCGGGATTTACTCGAGCGTCATAGACCTATTGGGTTGCGAAGCTTAGATGATAAAAAGAAAAAAAGTTATATAATGTATACCTTTTCATCGGTGGGGGGAGCGGCTATAGATTTTAAAAATGTAAAAAAAAACTGTTGCATTGATATCATCTATGTCCTACATATATTTGAAAATGTACGTATGATTATCTGATTGTTTTCATGATGGGAGTGGTCGTACGTAAGGGTAAAAAATAAATTTTTTTCTCGAGCGCGTCAGATTTTCTAAGGGGATGTTAAGTGAACCTAAAAAAAACTCTTATATAATAATCTGACGGTTTGTATGTGACGCAGACTCGGGCCGTTATTAGAATATAAAAAAAATCGTAATTTGAAATACACAAGCGCGTCAGATTAAGATATATATGGTTCATCTTTACGCCCTAGACGTTGCAGTCTCATAATCTGACGATTATCTGGAGGGATTCGCCTATTCTGCCAATTTGAATATTTTTTTCAATTCTTTCAAATCAATGAACTTAATTAATTGAAAATCTCAGGAAAAAGCATGCATATAAAAAAAAACATGCTTTCTTTAGTAGAATACCTGTATTTATAAGGCAATAATTTTAAGTAATTAAATTTTTAAAATTTAAAACGTTGGATATTAGTTGTAAACAATATCATGCCACTAACGAATCTGTGTGATCAACTGTCTTGGCATCATGGCAACAGGAACTAGAGTGAGACGGAGTGAGAGAGCAATAGATAGAGAAAGAGTGAGAGAGAAATAGAAACGTGGAGAAGGGAAAATAGGCATCACGTAGCTGCACGCATTAAACTTTATCGATGAATTTTTATTATTTCGGCTTGTGGAAATCGTCAGATTATATATTTTTTGCAATTCTTGGATTATTCCCTTCAAAATAAAAATAAAATTAGCCACGCTCGAGTATGTCGAGATGACGTTTTATTTAACAGCTTTGTAGCCCTCCTCCTTCTTTAGGTCACTCTCGAATTGCCAGATTAGTGAAATATACACCTTTCAGGATGTAACTAACTCACCCTACCTTAATCTGACGCGCTCGAGAATTTCAACCCCGCTTGGACTCCCCTATTATTTGTTTGATGTAGGCATCCGACTAAGGGGATGAAAAACGGAGTTTGTATGGGACAACGTTCTTCGATCTACTTCAAATTTTGCAGAAATATTTTTCAATAGAATTTATGAAAGACATTATATAACATTTTCGACTTATTTCGAAAGCTCTTTCGAGTGCGCCCAGTAGGGAGAGTTGTGATAAACCTGATAAAACTTATAACTATGAAGTACACAACTGCATCACAACAATAAATAACACCCAACGAAGAGAGCACGGCTCAGCAAGTATTGAAATGAACTAAACAGTATTGTTGAGGATTCTCATAGTCTTTGAAATTCCCACTGCAAATAGAATATTCAGTACTGTCAATGAAAAAGTATAGTATTCGGCTCGCAATTCGTGGCCCACACATAAAATAGATCATTTTGTAACATTTTCCGCTCGTAAATGATCTTCTGTTTCTCTAGAGAAATCCAGTGATTGATAACAAGGAAGAAAATTCGTTTCAAACGGTTCAGCATCCCGAAAGGGGCAAGAAGAGTCCTTATACTGAATCCGTTTCAGGCCGAATTATTTCCAGAAGGATCTGCCTGCGTATACCGTAATTGATTGCTCGGCTTGGACATATTTCAGGGTAATGTTGGGTAACTCCAGTGACAAGATAAACTTTCAGTAAAGCTTAAATTAACGCATAAATCGGGATGGACTCCCGGGAGACTGTCTAGGTTCTTGCAATTTTTCAAGATCGTCGTGCTCGAGCGCTGTAACTCTTTTGGCCCACTGAATTATGAGGCCATTTAAATGTTGAACCATGTCTGTCGGCTAACCTACACGGACGAGATTGCCTTACACCTGCTGCTATAATTTAAATACCGGCAGTGGATTTTGGGCCGTTAACCAGTCACTCTGGCCTACGTTTAATGGGAAATCTGGGTCTCTGAGACTGTCCCGGGCCTGCGAATACCGGGTGAATAAAGTCGTAAAATTTTTAGCCAGCTTATATTCGAATTATTTTCGGTTATAATTGCACGAGTGCATGAAAATTACCGATAATTTTGCAAGAAAGCGTGATATCTAAAAATTGCAAGTTTATTTTCATATTTTGGCGAAAGTGCCCGAGCCGAAGGACGAGGGCTCTTTTACAAAATATGAAAATAACCGAATGCAATTTGTATAAGATATCACGCTTGAATGCAAAATTATCTGGTCATTTTTATGCACGAATGTAATTCATTGGAATATTTCACGAATAAAGAAATTCTCAAGGAAATATTATTTTTTGTTCATTTATACTTTCCTCTATAGATTGTATGGATTACTCACCTAAACGCGAAATGTTTTTCTATTTTTGAAGTCTATCTAACATTTATTTGTGTTGTTTACTGACGTCTAGCGATACGGTTTTAAATGTGTTGTTATGGTGACTTGATACAATGCAATTACCGCTGTAAGTTTTCGATAATTGCATTGCTCTTATGGGACATTTCATATATGAGGGAAATATTCATCCCAATTGATCGAAATAAAGAAACAGTGATTGAAAAGAGTCCAGTTCTACTGAATGATACGGAAAATGCCATATATTATACATTTACCTGAAGGGTCCATATAAATCTGAGATGAATGCTAATGGAGACTGTGATATGCAAGATTAGGATAAACTTGTCTCTTCAAAAGATTTAACGGAAATATTCAACGATAGTGTGTCACTATTCTTTTTTCTATCTGCAGATTCACACAAAGGAAAGCCCTGTTATGTTCGAAGAACCAGCGTGAATCGAAGGACAGGAGATACGAATTGACAGTCACTTTGAATATTTGAAGTTTGAAAGACCCAAGAAAAAACTCTCCCGGCAAGAAGTTCCAAAGCTCAGCTGTTCTATTGAAACAAGATCCTTGAGCAAGAGAAGTTCGACAGGTCGCCACATTCACAACAAAGGGGTGGGAATTCTGTACTCGTCGAGTCATCCGTGTCGATATTGCCAAGGGTGTTACGATTGATAACAATTCAGAAGAGCACTAACCGTGAAAATATCTATAGAAGAGAGACTAGTCTCCGACCCTACTACGATGTTCCAATGAAGTGAGCGAGTCTGTGAGCGAAGAATCACCAACAAGACGGATTGTCTTTCTCTGAATAGAATCGAGAAGCTTCAATGAATGTTTTGGTGCCGAACCCCACACATGAGAACTATATTCCAAGACAGGTCGTACCTGAGCGTTGTAGATAATCAGAAGCTGACGAGAAGTGAAGTATTTCATTGCACGAAATAGAAATCCAAGTTTCTGGGAAGCACCTTTAGCGATCGACCTCACATGGTTTTCCAATGAGAGATTATCAATGATCGTAATTCTTAGTATCGAGATATTTGATCTTGTAGGAATAGTAATTCCTGACATCTGAACACTAGATGATGATAGATCGGCTTTCCTTGAGAAGAGACATGCCTGGGTTTTCCTAGCATTAAATTCAAGTTCATGTTACCCCATTCTATTATTTTTACAAACTCATCGTTATTTATATTGACGTAAATGTTTCTTCTAATTTTTGTTTTTCGAGCTGTTATGGGGACTCTGGAAGAGAAACTAGTGTGAAGAGTACTGTCGTCCGCAAAACTATGTACTGAATAAAATGTTTTCTCGAGCAAATCAGTGTTTGAAAAGGAAGTAGGAAAACATCTAGGATTGCAAATACTGAAAATATATATTCTTCATTGAAAAAAATACAAACAGGACCAGGACAATCTGAAATCAATTTTTTGGTTTTCTCTCTCCTAGAAATGAAAGAGCTTCAAGTACTTTTAATATCTGTATTTTTTTGCAAATCAGTATATTTACCCCGATACGAAACTGTTATATCAAAAAGATGCAAAAATTGAGTGACTATTTTGTCAGTGTATCGTATATTCATAAATTTGAGAATCTAATCAAGGAATTTATTAAAAAAATTGCGTATACTTCTTCTTAGCTACGTTTCGGAAACTAGTCTGCCTCCTGTTTGGAGAATGGGCGAACACAAGAGAAACACACAACGAAGGGAAACAACAAAATCAGGAATAGCGGAGCATGTTTGGATAAACCATCACAGCATTAAAGTTCCGAAGCCAAAGTCATACACAAGGAGGAGCAGTGGCTCAAGAGGAAATTCAACGATGATGCCTACATCCTCAACAACGACGCATTCAGTCACCCCAGCATGGAGATCCGCCCAACCAGCAAAATTGTTTTATAATTTCATGGTGCTGAAACAGTTTTATTTTGTTGTTATTTTATAATTACTTCCAAAATGCTGATAGATTATATTAGACGACCTGTGAACACAATATAGTTGTAGGCAATTATAGTGTTTTATGAATTTGTCATAGAAACGTTCATAAAATAAAATTAAAAAAATCGTTATAAAATTTTCACGAAATTATCACAAAAACGTTTTAACAACTAACTTATAAAACATATTTTGCTATCAGAGTAAATCGTTTTGAAGCAGTTTTATAGCACTTTTCTGCTAGTTTGTTATGATCTTTATAAAGCTATCTGAAGCTTATTTTATAACTGCTTCCTGTAGCTTTAATGAAATTATTTTATTGGAATGCTTTCAAACACAATTTTGTTTTTATTACCATATTGTCACATTAATGATAATTTCCCAACTATTTTATAGTATGGTATATTTACTACAATTCTAACACAACAAAATAACTGTTATACAATCAAATTGCTTCCGCGAATATATATTTGCTGTCGCCAAGAGTGAAATGCAGCTTTTAAGAAGAAACAGCTGTCATTGATTTTAGAGGTCAATGAAGTATAATTAGTGAGTTTTATTTGACGAGTGTGTCCCAATAACTTACCTAACGCATGATGTCGTGTAATATTGGTCATTGTAAGGAAAGTGGTTCCTTTAGACGAAGACTGAAAATATGTAACGATAATATGATGTGCAGGGATAGGGGCATCTCTGTCGTTAATTTTCAAAAACATGTTCATTAAGGTGAATCAAAAGAATCAACAAACAATATTGCATTAAATCCAACGTAAAATGAGATGATTTGCTATTGGTTTCTAAAATCGAAGAAGGAAAATCATACAGTAATAGCTTTAGACTCAATTCGAAGCGTAGCTGTTCCAAAATATTTGGAAACTTTTTGAGTCACTCTGTTTATTGAAAATACTAAAAAATCACTTCAAAATCTCCCACGTAATACATAGTGTTTACATTTTTTTCTTGCTAATAACAGAAAAAGGTTAATATAATGATTAAAATCCGTCGATTTGAGTGTAACACCATGTATATATACCCTCAAACTACTAGCTAAAAACTCCTTCGAAATTTAGCCTTCAAAACCAATGGAAGAAGCTTCCTAGCTAAAACATCCTGATAGATAATACTTATATCCAAACTAGTTGAGAAATTTCAAGCAATATCTTCATATAATCACTTTTGTAGGAATCTATAGCTTTAAAAGTAGTCCGAATCTGCCGCAATGCCATCACTTCCAGAACTCAGTATTTATTAACAGTTTTATGGGAGTTTTATATTAGCTAAAATGCGTTAAAATGATTGCTATTGATACCAAATTATTTTATTGAATAAAACCAATTTAAAATGATAGCAATCCGGAATACCCACATTAGATGAGTTGAAGATATGAAATACCGCAGCTATAGTGATATTTACAGCTGAAAATTAGATGAATATCATTAGATAATATTATTTAGAACAAACTGAGTTGAGTTTGCGAGTAGAAAATCGATATTTCGACAGTGTAATTTTTTGTATAATCAATATTTTTTCCAAAAATATCAATAAAAGAGTGGCGCGCCTAAATTTTGCTAATAATACGCTATATATATTGTCAATGAAATTTCATTTGCAGTAAAAATATCACTCTTTGAAGCACAAACACTGTCTTCAACAGTTTTATAAGTCCAAAAGAGAAATTATTAAAATGGCTTCAACATTTCTATTTGTTGGTTTTTAGTTGGTGACATATCTATTATATTTTGCTAGTGTCCGATACAAAATTACTTCTTGCGACTTCAAGAAAACAGTTTTAACACTTTTTTATTTTATCGGTATATTTTTAGGCTGCATTAAATTTCATAACGCTTACTTGAAACTATTTAAAACTCTTATGATATTGTCTTTTAATTATTTTATAAGTATCGCTCAAATATGTTGCAGAAGTGCAGTAAGAGAAGTCTTTACAAAACTACTTTTTAGGAGTATTAGAAAACTTTTATAGTATCGATCGAAACGTTTATAAAACTATTTTGTAGTGTTTGTAGAAGGCTTAACAAAATATTAATGAAGACTATAATGTTATTTAAAACCGTGCCAATTTACTACTTATAGCTGTTTTATGAACACATTGAGAACATTTCTGAGATGAATACTGTTATATAATTTGTTTCTCCGGAATATTTTCGCAACTATTATAAAATATATGCGGTATGTTTGGAGGCCGCTTATCCAAAACATGGACCGACTTCGGCCCGATGAGGGAGAATCTCGCGCCAACACATACATTTCACAATGAAAATCTATCAACGCACATTTAGTAGTAGCACCCGTGCGCCTCATTTTTAGTACCGCCCCCTTTTTCCACCATAGACAATTTGGGTTTTTATAAGCAACAATATCATGAAATGTTGTCAATTATCACTCGAAGACGATTGCGAATATCAGCAATTGAAACGTCGTGAGTACACTCAACTTGAAACTTGGTTTCAACATTTGTTCGTACTATTTCATATATTTCTTCTTCAAAGTTTTTTTAACTGCTATTTCACATGCGACATCCCAATTTTCTTGTCGCAATCTTATTCCGTCGATTTCTTCATTCGATCTATTTTTACCAATATTCCATATTTGATATCTCTATTTTTTGTAACAATATTATTTCCTTCGATCAATTGAACTTTAATTTTATCATTGACCAAAAAATCCATTTTAACATTTCGATTGTATTTCAATCCTTTCGTTCTTAGCAACAGGTTTCAATAAAGTTAATAATATAAACAATGGAAGTCCGAATCATTCCCTTTCAGCAAGGAACAACCACATTCAAGAAAATTCAAACACTGTTGCAGGTCATCATGAGCAAAGTTTGAAGTTCACTAGCCGGATTGTTATAGAACAATGGATTTTCAAAAGTAATACCACGAGTCCTTCAAATTCAATCGATATATTTTCATTTTCCAGAAAAACTTTTTTATTTGGCAGAAGTATGAAAACAAACCGATTGATAAAATCACGAGTCCGTAGGACGAGTGATTTTATCTAATTCGGTTTGTTTGAATGCTCAGAATAAAAAAGTTTGAGTGTTTCGAAAATGAAAATTTATTAAATTTGAAGAACGAGTTGTATTTGGAGAGATCATTTTTTGAACGAATAGAAGGAAGAACAATTTAATTGATCAGTATTTCATTTAAATAAGAAGGAAAGAATAGGTGAAAATTGGACAAATTTGAAATGTCAAACAACGATGTATGCCCTCTATGATCCAGAAGAGATATGATGCTTACGCAGTGCATATGATAATTCTTGCCGACGATACCAAGAGATGGCGTCACACCTCTCATTGTACAAGGATGATAATTGAAAATTTCTTATGAAATGAAAATCGCGCCAAAAGGAACCTAAAATCATCCGTTATGTCGTTGTATCAAAATCTTCATACAACGGATTCTTCTCATACAACAAAAAATGAATTGTATTTGATTAAAACTAATTGTACGCCATCTTCATTTGAGTTGAGGAAACCTTAAATATTTGAATCGGTCGTTCGCTATATCTGTCATAAAGTTGGGGTTATGAGCTATTTACGTGTTTGAGTGTTCATTGAAATGTGTTATGTATTACGCTGAAAAAATTAAAAGTGAATTACTATTAATAATAAGGTAACTCTTCATTCATGATAATTTATATAAATATGGGCCAGTTCAATAGAATCGACGCGGTAAACCGTATAGTTTTGACAGTTCAAAGGTAAACAACGTTTTATCGAAAGGACCAGGCATTTTTATCAGTATAATACCCAATGATTGGCTAGAATAACCATAGAATAACCCTCTACTATTGGTTGAAATGCCAAAAACGTCACATTTTGACAAGTGAAAAAATAATCAGATATAAATCATAGTAATGTGTTGAATATCAAATAAGAAAAATCGAAAATTTTCACAAACCTGAAAGATCGAGGTTTTTTCCATATTTATAATCTGCAAATACGTACTGCGTTCCTACATAGTATAAATATTGTTACGCATAACACCTATATCCAGTACTGCAGTATTTGTAATCCTCTTGGTGGTTTGTGAAATCTTCTTAGAATCGATTTCTGACTTCAAATCTGCTGCAACACGAAAAATATTAATATCTAACTGTAGATTATAAATATAATTATTGTTTGAACGTCATTTTTTGTGGTGGATCAATATTTGTTCCGTAGTTTTTTGGGTTTGTAACCTACCACAATCTCTTTTTCGAAATAACTATCCATAGAAGCATTGGAATGAACAGTTTTCGATCGCAATAATCTAATTTGAATTAACAAAAAGACCTAAACACAGCACTGTCAGGTTTGGATAACACTCGTCTATTGGTAAATAACAGCCTTCAAACAAGCCGCGACTTGTTTGAAGGCTGAGAGAGAATAACAAGCGCCAAATTCGAAATTCAATATGAACCTTCCAATGCATTTTTATCAATGGATTGGTATCGGTGAGTTAATGTCATGTCGTCATCGATGACGTGCAACTTTTTTTCATTTTGTATTCACTTATAAGTACATCTTAACAGAATAGCTGAACCTCGTTGAAATACGTAGAGCATATAATTTTGTTTTATTTTGTGATTTTGTGATTTATAATTACGTAATAAAACGAACGAAAAGAAATCATGCAGATGTTTTCAGGTTTAAGGGATGGGCCGATATGGATTAACGGCAGGTGGATGAACACCGGCTGGCCAGAATGGCCTTGGCGTGCCGCACAACTGAGATATAAATTGAGAACTTTTCAACAATAAATGCAGAACGAGTAAGCCCGTCACGGGGAGACTGGATGCTTTATGCCCATCAAAAAGTCGACCATCCATATTTTGGGTCGTAAAATTTAGCACTCAACTTATGTAATGGTTTTATCTATATTTTTATGCGGGCAATTCATTTTTACTGCCGGTCGTCAAGAGGAGAAAGACGCTTCCTTGAAAAGAGATGTACTTCCATCGAATCGAAGTATAAGCGATGATGAAGCTTCATTTCACGATCACAAGAGGGAGAGAAAAAATACACAGGATTGACTACTTCAAGGGCAAATCTTCTGGCTAAGTATACAGTTTTTCCATTCTAGTATGCTGCAGCACATTTTCGGTTGAATCGGATAATGTTTACCAACAGCTCAACTGCATTTCCATACAGAATCCTTTACTCCACTTTATTATCTTGGCCTTCTTTGAACTTATCTGATTTATATTTATAATATCGACAGAATATGATATTTTTTTGAATATCTCTTCAAAATCGAACATCTTCATCAGGAGGACAAAGAGCAATTATGAGTATAAGAAGGTCAACATCCTGTCCTACGACAACAACCGAATAACTATTATAAACTTTTAGAATCACAACCTATGGGTAACATTTTGATTTCAAGAGAGACATCGTTTTGAAACTGAGATCTCAATATTGGTTATGACATATTGATTATGAAATAAAATAAAAATGTAGATGTTGAAAACGGATATTCAAATTCGGTGTTCTTCAATGCAATAAATTCGGCTCCATATCTTTCGGTGCAGTGATTTTCATATATAAATCCGCCTTCACACAAAACAGTTATCAATAAGTATTGTTTCATATAGATTCCATTAATTCCATTAGATATGTCATTCACGATATTGTACCATTTTGGTCCTCAGGATATGTCATTTTATTTCCGAACGTGACCCACTTGAATTTGAAAATAATTCGATGAAATTTTCTAAAACTACCAAACTTCTGAGACTTCACATAGATCAGAATCTTCCATGGGCAACCCACATTGAAAAATTACGCAGGAAAATTTCTCTTTTACTTGGAGTCCTGTTCAGAATAAGAAACGAAATTTCATTCAAAAATTTGAGATTAGTATATTTCTGTTTGGTACATTCTAATCTACAATATCTCACATCTATATGGGCGACGGCAACCGCTTCAATATTGATCCGCTGAAATATTCACAAAATAAAATCATTAAATGTATTTATAAATTGCCTTACAGGAAGCCTACTGTGAATCTTTATAAACCACATAATCTTCTTGACATTAATTCTATATACCACTTGAAAACATGTACTTTTATTCACTCTGCGGAACATAAGATGAACACTCTGCAAAATTTATCAATGAAATCAATACTACACTTTCTCACGGCAATAGACAGGCTCCACAACTTGTGGTACATTCAATACATAGCAGATTCGGAGAAAAATCAATTTTTCATGAGGGAACAAACCTCTACAACAAAATACCAAATTCAATTAGAACCATTATAAATATCGAAAAGTTCAAACACAATCTCAAAAAATATATTTTATCATCAAAATGACATATTTTTGATTCGATTATATTCATCATTGATCAATTCAACAGTCTTTTTTTATTTATTTATTTATTTATTTATTTACAGAAAATCCATTTTCGCATACAATAGCAGTACTTAATAACTATGCTTTGTTGAATATAATACTAGTGCTAAATTAATGTACATTTTACAATCTTGCTAAAACTTCCAATTTACAGTTTGACAAACATAACGAACTTAACACTACAGGCGACTTCAGCTATATCTTTTCTATTTGATTTTTGAAGGTAGGTATTGTAGAGTTGAATAAATCAATATGATATTGATATACATTAGCCGTTTTAAGTAACCTTGTTATCGGTTCATTTTGACCATAGTTTGTTGGGTGGAAGTTAATTTTAAAGATTTCAGAATTACGAGTTCTTTTTCATTTACGTTAAAATTTATATTCTGTAGTAAGCTTGGGCAATTCACGTAACCATTTATAAGCTTATGTAAGAAACTGAGATCAAGTTCTACTCTTCGGTGTTCGAGGGTATTCAAATTCAAATCCAACAGAATATTATCATATTCATAGGTACCTCTTGTGAGACCTATTTTGAATGCGCAATAACGAAGAAAACGGTGTTGCACCTTTTCAATTGAATCCTTATCAATATTATACATTGGATTCCACACCAGGCTACCATACTCGAGTAAAGATCTTACCAAGGAACAGTACAATATTTTGTATGGATTGATTGAAAGGTCAGTGAATGATCTAGTTACAAATCCTAACATTTTCAAGGCTTTAGAGGTATAATTCGTAATGTGGGTCTTGAAGGTCAGTTTTGAATAAAAAAAACACCAAGGTCCTTGACAGTATCAGTTATCTGTAAATTGACATTCTTTATTTTGTAATTTACGGATATGGGATTGGTAACTTTTGTGAAGCTAATCTGAAAACATTTTTTGAGATTTAGTTTTAGTAAATTTGTATCGCACCATCTAGATAGATTACTCAAATCTGCTTGTGAAAGCTCAGTATCTTCTTTATATTTAATTGTCCTAAATATCTTGAGATCATCAGCAAACATTAGAAACTCGCAGTTTTTTATGACCTCTGCTATATCATTAACAAAAAGATTAAATAATATTGGACCAATATGTGATCCTTGAGGAACATCAGAAGTTACTCTAATCGCTGGAGATATTGCCCCTGCGCATCTGACATACTGAGTTCGATTGGTTAAATAATCGTTAATCCACCTTAAAATATTACCATCTATACCCAAGGATTTGATCTTTGCAATAAGCAGTTCATGGTTGATTCGATCGAAGGCCTTAGTGAAATCAGTATATATTGAATCCACTTGAAGTCGGTTTTCTACAGAAGTAAACAAAAAGTGTTCATATACCAGCAAATTAGTTACAGTAGACTTCCGTGGTGAGAAACCGTGTTGTTCAGGATTTACAACTGAACCGACATCCCATGATATTTTCTTTGTGACTATACAATCTAAAAGTTTAGGAATTTCTGATTGCATACAAACTGCCCTATAGTTTTCCACGTTGTCTTTATTGCCTGATTTGTGGATTGGTGCTACATAATCATATTTTCACTTTTCATATATGTTCAATAACCCTATTTATAAACTAAATGTTTCTTGGGATGAATGAATGTTATTATTATTATATCGCCAAATGCTCACATTATTTCATGGCAAATGTAATATTCACTATAGAAAGCCAACGTTTTCCGTGCTACTCATACCCTGACTAGTTAGAAGGTCATGAAACGTCGAAAGAAGACCAATAATTACTTTTTGAGAGAAATCACATCTCCACTACCAAATAATTTCACCACCCTTACGCTCCAAAAATCACTGGTAGTTGTAATTGACGGTCATAATTTCTCGTTCTAATTCCTTTCCATTCACGTTCTGAATTCCGCAATTGAATATTCGATTTTTTTCTCTGATTTTACATGAAATGAACAGCGACCCCATTTCATTCAAAAGAGGGTTATTTAAAAGTGATTGTTTGAAGTTCTCCACACTTCAAACTCCTGCCAAAAGGACAATACCAGCAATTATGTATCTGCCGCAATCGTTACGTGTATTTAAGCCCGTTGCAGAAACTCCGAACTTTTCCAGAATTTGCCCGGTTTCCTACATGTCTCGTATTTTACGGCGGCGAAATAAAAAAGTTTACTCATTAGTCGTTTCCCGGGAAAAAGTATACTACAGAGAACAATAAGTCGACATGCCAGTTACATACGAAAAAATGTGTAGTTCGCTCCTAGCTTCTGAAAGAAATGAAAACCTTTTTATGAACTCTTAACATCGAGCGGTGGTGCGAATGGATTCCTTCAGAATTCTCCACGTGGAAAGAACGACTTTGTTGCTCTCAGATCTTAATGCCTCAAATACTCGAGGATTTCTCAAAATTGGGTTAAGGGGTGTTGAACGATGGATGTTATTGATACAGGTGGTTCTAATCGAAGCCTCTGCCCCAATAACATTTTAGGACAGTTATTCCACATGCCGGGAAGAAATGTCTAAAAAAAAGATAATACTGGTAGTACAGGCCTTGAATATTTAACTCCAAACTAAGAAATAATTTATAAGTAGCAATCCTGGTTAATTACAGGAAAGTAATCACCAGTAAATCCCTTTGAAATTCCATAAGCCACTTTATAGCAAGAAACATGTGAGAAATTACCTGTTTTCTCCTTCAAAAATGACCCAACCGTCGCAAGGATTGGGGCGGATTGAATTCTGTTATTATTTAGGGTATAATTTACGAAAAAGCAAATGATATCATAACCCAATGAATGTTTTGGTATTCTCTCTTGGTGAATATTTACCTAAATGTGACTAGATTTAAGCCGTTACGGTCAGGGAATATAAAGGTTATTTAACAGGTCTAATAGTTCAATTATTAACTTGATGTCATACCGTAAGAAGAAGAATATTGATTATAGGTACGTTTCAAAAATTATCTGTTTTACCCATTAATAAATATCGATAATATATTGAATTTTAGTTTATTCTGACGATTTATTTCTAAATAATGGCTGCATATGACATTTTAAAACCATAACTTTGCTAAAAGAGTGTTTTTGGGAAAAAAAATTTAGACATGTGCAATCAATCTAAATTATTTTTTCATTAAATCGCATATTTGAAGAGGCCCGTGAATTTTATGAAGGTAAGTACCTTCATTTTACAGAAAATTTCGCGCCCGGGGAAGATAATGGTTGAGAAGAGCATGTAGCTACCGTATCACAATTATTTTTATATTCCCATACTCATTGTCAGCATTTTAAGTAGACCATAGCTGATTCATTGTGGCAACCAAGTTATGAGAAGTTGAGATAGAGATAATATATATATATATATACCTCTCTTTGTTTACTCATTCGTCCAAGGGAATAATTGGTGACAGAAAGGTTGATTTAAGCTTGATATTTACTTATTTCTGACCAATTTCATGTCAAAATTACTTAATTTTACCCTCAACTTAGTAAAATAAATGTCCAAATATTCCAATATTCCAAATTACTTCGAATTTTTTCCCCACATTGGTAATCACAAGGTAAAAATTACGTAACTTAGTCTTCTTTCCGAAAGTTCGCCGACCTGATCGAAGGTAAGATTAACGTAATTATAACTAAAAATGTTAGTTGGGTGGTGATTCTGACTGTTAGTCTATTTATTTATTCTTTCCTATTTTGTTTATTCCTTCACGTCGGATATGATATTGCTTCCATTGCAATATTCTAACAGTTTCGTTCATTATACTTTCATCACTTCTCTCCACAAGAACTTATCTAGAAGATCTGGAACAATCAAAACAAATATTAC